>NNCF01127521.1:175650-211126 GCA_002313205.1 Laupala kohalensis | reverse complement strand
AAAACTGTTACGAATACAAAATTCTTAGGTCTCCATATTCAAGACAACCTCAAATGGAATTGTCACGATGACAATCTTAATTCCCAAGTAAGCAAATTGTGTTACGCATTCCGAAACTTAGTTAACACAGTTAGTCCACGTATTTCCCGTTGCGTATATTTCGCAAACGTTTACTCCAATTTACGTTACGGCCTTACCTTCTTGGGTAATTCCGGTCAGAGTATTCAAACTTTCAGAATTCAGAAGAGGATAGTTCGGATAATTTGTAAATCTCACCCCCGAAACTCTTGTAAACCTTTATTCAAGGAATTAAATATCTTAACACTTCCCTGCATTTATATTTATGAAACGGTCGTGTTTGTTAAGTCCGAATTGCGGACGTGTCACCCTTACTTCATACGAAACAATCTCGTTCACGAACACAATACTCGCAATAGTAATAATATTCATCGGCCTAGAGTGTCAACCACTCTTTTCCGAAAAGGAGCATATCATTCGGGAATAATTCTATATAATTCCCTGCTCAAGAATATAAAAGATATTATGAAATTGAATATCTTCAAATCCGCGGTTAAAAACTACCTCCTGCTCCAGTGCTTCTACATTATTGATTTTATTAAAAGTACAATTTATTGATTTTAATAAAAGTTAAATCTGTCTTGTACTTTATCACGCCTTTGCTGTAGTACTTTTTAAATAACTTATGACAATTTCAAAAACTATTTTCTTGCACGATTGTGTGGTTTATGGCTCATATTAATTTAGTTTTATATGTACTCAACTTTGGCACGGTTGTGTACATTAATTCTGTAGCCCAATCCTGGCCCGGGTTTTTCTCCGGTTTTCCTTCGGATAGAGGCGGATTTCTTAAACAGGTTCTCTAGTCTTTGTCTCGGGGCGTGTTTATTGTAATAATAAATCGTGAATTTAGTGTTTTTTATACTCTTATGATTATTAAACACTATACTCAGAATAATCTATAGTTCGATAATAACTTGTACATGTAATTTTTGCGTAAAATTACAAACATAGTGACATTCTATTAGTTTTATAATTCGCAGCTAACTTTTTATCTTATCTAGGAACTTTTGCTGAAATTTTTGAATCCGCCTCTCCTTTAGGGCCCTTGATCGGAATTGATGGAAAGCTCCCTTGCTTGCTTCCGGAGAGTATATTAGATTATTGTCCTCCACGTTTGTATACGTTTGTATACGCAGTTTGTACTGTTTTTTGACAATAAAATTTATTTATAAAAAAATTTATTTATATTGGCAGGAGCCAAAATCGCCACTAAATAAGCCTTTATTAAACAAAATAATTAGAAATTATGGTGACTCATGTGAAATTCGAAATCCAAGATAGAAGCTTGAAACTGTTTAGTATTATTATTAAATACCGTCCCTGTGCTAACCAAAATATGAGACTCGGCTACCGGACTAAATTTAAATATACGACTTGGAATAAGTCTCACTATATGGAATCGATGCTTAATCAAGGACACCAACTGAGGAAATGACTCTAAAAATCCAATTACAGAACCTGTACACAAAGGTATTCATCCACTATTGGTATTTTTTTTAAATTTTAGAATATATTTTTTGCATAATACAAGAAACGATTTTTAAATATCTCCTTAGGCTAGTAAGTTTTACTCGAGCCACCGTATGAACACGATATACTCCATATGTAATTCTGCTATGGGGGGCGTGTACCTCTGTCACGCACAAAAACGTCTAAAAAGCGCTGTGGTTTGCGGAGGGTGAGAGCTCGTTCGATTGCCTCATTCGTATGTGAGGGGTGCGATGTCAGGAAGGGGATAGGGGCACGTGTCGGCCTTCGCAGAGGGGAACGAAGCGTCCTCCGTCGCGTGCGGAAGTGTCGTGGAGTGGGGAGATAAAAAGTGAGCATAAAAAAGCGAATAGCTTCGGCCAATAAGGAGTGAGACGGTACGTCATTGGTTGCGACGCCAGCGCTGTGGGAGGGAAGAACGAGGAGGAGGTGGAATAAAAAACGAACGTGTATCCCTTCCCCACTGCCCTGGGGAAGTGTAGGGGCGTCACGTATGCAAATTGAAGAGTGAATGTTTGAGTGAAGGAAGCGCCTCAGAACAGCACATGCGTATGGGACTACAATGACAAAAATTGATTAAACCTACTGTAAATTCAATTCCTTACCAAGTCGCATGTAATAATTTGATGAGAGTAAAATGTAGCCTACTACATTACAATAATTTGAGTTTCCCTCAAAAAATAACAACTTATTTTTATGTTCATTTTATATTAAAGATATTTTTTATTTTGAAATTTCATATGAATTACATTTTTAATTTCTGCATTTTTGAAATTTGTTTTAATGTATGGGCAATAATAAACAAAGTAAAAAACACATGCGTTAAAACTCAACCAACAACATAAAAAAATTGGAGGGATGATAGAGCACATTACGAGGAAACAGAATTACATGGAGGACACGTCTGGAAAGAAAACCAGGAGGAGATAAAACAACAATACAAAATAAGAACACAAGACAAAAAGGTTTGTAAAGTGTTCCATTATGGGTGTTGAGATGGAGGTTTTACAACAGATGTTCAAAGATCTGTCCATTAACAGCGCACCGACGTCGAGACTCCAGGTTAAACATATTCCTCAATCTATACGTTGACGGTGCGAGGACTTCGCTGTTAATGTGCAGAACTTTGAACATCTGTTATAAATCGTTGTTGAACTTGGAACATACCTATATCTTTGAACTTTGAAGTATATTACTTTTTCAATCCTCCTAATAAAGCGCTTTACACAGCCACTTATCTCGTGTTCTTACTCCGTTTAATCTAAGGATCGTCTATCTTATCCGTCAAGGATCGAATGACGTGAAATGTATCGATAATCGAGATCAATCTACCATCGACTATAAATCGATTGACTTAATATTAACCAAAGAAGTTTAACTTTTGAATGGGACATCGTGGATGCATAAGTTCCACAAGTAATTACAAGAATATGACAGCATTTGTGCTTGATCAATGATATTTCGAAAATGGCAACTGTTGTCATCGCAGGACGACCGGATTGTAAAAAATATGCTCATGCCGAATTTATCGCCAGTTACTTAGCTTCAAAACTACCAGACTTCAGGGTTAGGAGGATCTTGAAGGAAGATAATGAATGGGAGGTTAAGTATAATTACGTTTTTCATTTCCGTAGATTTCGAACAGAAAATAACACAATAGGGTTGTCACGCCTAATGTAACCAAACGGCATTTGTTATTACGAACAAAACACTTATGCAGTACATTAAAATTTTAGATAACTAAGTTAAGACTTGCGACCTTCTAATTGACTATTACAATTTATTTTGGGCTTGTTTTGTGTCCTGAAAACACACAAAATAAAGTCCTGAAAACACGCTATCAAAGGTCGTAATTTATTTCTTTATCTTGATTATATTATGGACGTAAATAATAGAATAAAATTTTAGCTTGTATACGAAGAAACAAATATATTAAGTTCAATTAATAGTATATACTGCATGCCGTTATTGTGTGACAATATTGAAGTCAACAAACTTTGAAAAATCTACACACGGAATAAATTTTTATCTAATTTTTAGAAATTGTGTACATGATATTCTTGTGCCATTCAGGGGTAAATATTTAATGGGTTGTGTTATATCGTGAATGTATGATAAAGTGTAAACATTCCGATACGTGGTTCGAAATTTAATTAAAATTTTGGCGGATTTGAGACGTTCTTTAAAAAAAACTCTTGTCTTGCAGTGACTTTCATAAGTAGTTTGTGTGGGAAAAGATCTCACCAGTATTGAATGTTTTGGTGCAACTCGCTTCATGTAATTCTATTGGAGCCGCGTCTTAGATTTAATTTGACTTTCGACACCCATGCATTCTTCAGAATTGACTGGTTCGGAGTTTGAGACATTTGTGCCACAACCTCCATCCAAGTCAATTCTGAAGATGGAAACATCTTGGTAGCCGAAACGCTGCTCTGATAGGATGGGGAAAAAATTGCAAGTTCTCATCATTATGGGATAAGGTATACAAAGCACCACTTTTGTTTCATTTTTTCATCCAATGCAAAAGAAGATTTGATCGAACTTCACATTGTTAGAACTAACTAAAAATTGACCTGAATATGAAAATATTTCGTTAGATATTCATACACATTAACTTCGATTGTGAAAATCAAGGTGATACTGGGAAATGAAAGTTATGAGAGCTATCGGAATCGAACCTCAGTCTGCTTCGGAAAACTGAAGTTATATTAGTCTCGAGTTCGATGACGAGATGTTCCTGATTCCTTTCACATAGCTAAAAGAAAGTTCGTCTTGGGCACTGTGTTTAAGACGAATTTGTGAAAATCAGAGCTGCTGGAATACATGTTCTTCGTTAATTGAAGTTTATTCACTTTTTTTTTGGGGGGGCGGGGGAAATGGAGTTTCTCGTGTCTTATTTGGTTCAGTCACTAGTTAGGTAACACGAAAGAGGCAAACAATTCCTCAAAAAGAATTTATGAAAGGACATAACTTTAAATCCACCTGATTAAGTTCCTTTTACTCGTAAATATCAGTTCACTCGACCATTTCCCCCAAGGATAGTAGAGTACATTAAAAGCTTCGGTACTGTGTAATCACTTACTTACGTACTATGGTATTGGACCAAATATCATGACTTCAGCAGTTCGCTCGAGTTTCAGAGGAAAACGTCTAAAAAATTATTCACGTCAATTTTGAATCTGTGTGTCGTTATGACATAGATTTATTTTCAGGAACACACAATGCCGTAAACACGAAGGTCTTCTTTCCGTCAATTTGATTGAAAGTATTATGTGACTGTCTTCACCATTTGGAACCTGACAGCTTGGGTCACTTCCCCGAACTCGATTGGTTCCTCCACCCTCAATGAGGACACCACTTGGCATCTCTGAGGTTAAGTTCTAAATCACCTATTGAACACATATAATTGACAATGTTACCTTTTTTATTTAACGTTGTATTTCCAGTTTAATGTTATTTTTGTAATCTACATACAATTACAACAAAATTAAAGGTATAAACAAGTATGAGAGTTATCAGCCATAGTGATAATAAAGGAATGGTTCTCATGCATTTAGGCAAAACAACTCTTATATTTACATCATGCCGACGTTTGAGGTCGTCAGTAGTCATCACGGCTAAATTAATTCCTTACAACATACCATCACCTTTATTGAGGTGTGCGGAGTGATGGTATGTAAGATGATGACCTCAATGAAGGTCGAAACGTCGGCATAATGTAAATATAAGAGTTTTTTTACCTAAATTCAAGAAAACCATTCCTTTATTAAAGGTTTAGGTTAGATTCTTTCTTCCATTTACGGTTGAACCTTTCTTTTTTTATTTTATAGTAATTAAACTGTATTTGGGCTCAGTTTTTTCTATTCTCATTTTATTATTAGTTTAAATATATAAATATTTCTTTACATTACAAATCTACTACAATTAACGTCCATTATTTATTTCATTAGATTATAATGGCAATAAAACGTTAAGTAAAAAGTAACATTGTCTATTTTTTGACCCAGAAGGTGACTAACAGTTTAATCTGGGGAGGCCGAGCTGAGTGGGTAGGGGAAGAGAGATCGCCAGAGTTCAGGGAAGTGTCTTAAGCAGTGGGCCGCCACATTCGTTTGTAAATAATATAAAACGTTCAACAAATGAAAAAGGTTTAAATGGTTTCCCTCTTTCTTGTAAACAGCCGTGGTTAAATGAAACGTGCGAGGAAAATGGTTGGTACCATGTGAGATGTCCCATCGTTTGGAGAGAACTCGCCATGACTGGAGGGAAAAGGAAATTGATCGGCAGCGTGGGAGAATTTCTCGAGTTCTGTGATGAATACTATGGCATGGTGTACTTTCCTACGGACGAAGAACTTGAAATTCTGGTGAAGGATAATATTGAGGTTTGTGATTATCTTCATATTGCCATGAGTGTTGAGATTTCTTTGTACTTCGAAAGAACCATTCGATTAAAAGTGTTGAGCGAAGTCTTCTTTATTCATCATAAGTGGAAATAACCCAACGTTTCCCCGCGAGTTTTTCTCTTCGATATGAGTTAGTTAGTTTCACAGTTCAGGACAATTCCGTCACTAATTCAGACCTAAACCCCATAACGCAAACCCCCGCCCCCNAACCCCCCCCCTTCGCTTCGACTCACTTCCAAATCATATTCCAAAAATTTAGAAATATTTTACAACTTTATACCTCCTATTTACCCTAACTACATATGAAAATTTGTTTGCAAAACCAGTGCACATGCTTTCTCATACACTTTTAAGACTCTTATCAACGTAGTACGCAAACTAACTTTACAAAGAAAACAGCAACCATTTTCATGCATCCTATGTTGATGTTGACCACAGCAGTTTACTCTTCTGCGTATAAAATTAATGGAAAGTGATTGCTTGAAACTGGCAATTGTTTGGTACCATTTTTCTTGAAATTTTCCGCAGAATCCAAAATAAAACTTTTTTTGTCTTTTATATGCACGAAAAAAATAGTTTGCACTAAGAAATATGTAGTAGGCGAAACATTCTGACCGCGAAGGGTAAGGATGTTGGCGTGATCGAAAGGGAGCCACTCTAGCTCAAGACGTTTGGGAACAAAGAAGTGATGTCAATGAGGGATGTAGTCAACCGCCTTCCGATATTTTACAGGCTATACGGTATTAGGCAAGTCGTATTTAAGATTTTCGGTATCAGTGACCCTAAAAACGAATATTTCCGTCAAAACCTTGTGATTTTTTTCTTGGTTACAATACTGTCTCTAGACCACGTATATGAGAATGTAAAAAGAATGTTCATCACCTATTTCCATTTTACTGCTATAGGATAAATGCAAATGAGATTACAATACAAAATTAGGTTTTAATTTATATTTCAGCGGCTAAAAATTAGGAAAGTAGAAGAATAGAGTTTGAATTTTATAAATTTCAAAGAACCATATTCAGAATCCATATATATTCAGATTCATATGCGCTAAACTGAGATTTTGAGGTTTCTTAGGATTATTTCACTGGATAAACGCCCCAGGTACATGTCCTCTACTTCACTTGTAAGATAAATAAAGGAAGAGGATGAGGCAATTAACAGAATTGTCACTCGATTTTAAGAAACGTAAGTCATGAAAATCCTCAAGAAAAATGTTGCGCAATTTGAAACGAGTGTAGGTGTACGTGACTGCAAATATTCGTGAACGAAATTTATAATAAAGAAGTCAAAATAAAAGTACAATTCGAGAAATTACAGTTTTTCTTTCACCTTCTTACTTTAAACGCACGCAGCTTATCGCTTGACCAGCGCTTGACGCTTTCTCAGAGTACAGCTCGAAACATCCACTGCAGTTGTACATCACTCAAGATAATTTGATTATTACATTAATTTTAAATATTTTTGGCGAAGATCTATCCACTTGTTATATCTAAGTGCTTATGACTCACAAGAATCGCAAAACTATTGTCAACACAGTAAAAATTTACTAATAATTATTCCTCACAAATCGGGTAAAGCACTAAAACAAAAACACACAGGCTCCCGAACGGCGATACATGAAAAAAAAGACGAGATACAAAATTGAGTTCCGACCTTGATCACGCACAGTAAACTTATACACGGGAGACAAAGCAATAAACTGGCAATAATCTATAGTGCAACGGTTTTATAGATTGGCTGTCTGTTGTGTAGTCTTACCATCGCAAGATAGAGAGACCAGTATCTTTTGTCACTTCTTCGTTCACGCAAAAGGCGATGAGTCTCTCGGTCTTTTGATACACAAGAGGTGAGACCTCGACTCGTATCCCACGCTAGCGTCTGCTAATTCAGCGGTCTAGATCGGCATAACTTTTTACGATTTATTCATCAGTTTCGAAAATTAAATGAAATTATTTATCATGTTAAAATAATAAATTTATCGTCAAAAAAGCAGTATAAACTGCGTATGACCACGTGGAGGACAATAAACTAATTTACTAATAAAAACTAAAATGTCCGTTAAGTTAAAAAATTAATAGATTGTTATGATTTTTATTTTAATATATACTGCTTTTTAAAGTATCTATATTATGTAACTATTAAATATTCTAAACTCCCAAAAAAACCTCCATTTTTCGAACCCCCAAAAATTTTCAATGACGCAGTTTGCGTCATTAGCCCCCCCCCCTTGTGGGCACACCTGACAAATTAGCAGAGTTCGGATCCATATGTACTTAAAAACTCAAAAATATGTACCTAAATTAAAATATGCTCTTACTGCCAACATAATAATAATAATAATAATAATAAATTTATTGTCAAAAACAGTACAAACTGCGTATGACCACGTGGAGGATAATAAACTAATTTACTCTCCGGAAGCAAGCAAGGGACCATCCTATCAATACCGATCAAGGGCCCTAAGGCAGAGGCGGATTCAAAAATTTCAGCAAAAGTTCCTAGATAAGATAAAAAGTTAGCTGCGAGTTATAATACATATATAATGTCAATATGTTTGTAATTTAACGCAAATATGTTTGTAAATTTACATGTACAAGTTATTATCGAACTATAGATTATTCTGAGTATAGTGTTTAAAAATCATAAGAGTTGAAAAAACACTAAATTCACGATTTATTGTTACAATAAACACGCCCCTAGACAAAGCCTAGAGAACCTGTTTAAGAAATCCGCCTCTACCCGAAGGACCGGAGAAAAACCCGGGCCTGGATGGGGCTACAGAATTAATGTACACAACCGTGCCAAAGTTGAGTACACATAAAACTAAATTAATATGAGCCATAAACCACACAATCATGCAAGAAAATAGTTTTTGAAATTGTCATAAGTTATTTAAAAAGTACTACAGCAAAGGCGTGATAAAGTACAAGACAGATTTAAATTTATTAAAATCAATAAATTGTACTTTTAATAAAATCAATAATGTAGAAGCACTGGAGCAGGAGGTAGTTTTTAACCGCGGATTTGAAGAGATTCAATTTCATAATATCTTTTATATTCTTGAGCAGGGAATTATATAGAATTATTCCCGAATGATATGCTCCTTTTCGGCAAAGAGTGGTTGACACTCTAGGCCGATGAATATTATTACTATTGCGAGTATTGTGTTCGTGAACGAGATTGTTTCGTATGAAGCAAGGGTGGCACGTCCGCAATTCGGACTTAACAAACACGACCGTTTCATAAATATAAATGCAGGGAAGTGTTAAGATATTTAATTCCTTGAATAAAGTTTTACAAGAGTTTCGGGGGTGAGCTTAAATTCTGGAATTACACATTTCTATGTATTCTTTAAAATGTGCACCTCTGATTCTCAAAACTTGCACTAATCTTCAAGATGGGTACCTATTTATATATGTAGCAATGTAGGAGAAACTCGAAAAGCGCTACATACGGAGTGAACTTATATCAACTCCAAAACCTCAACCTTTGGATTTTTTGCTGGGGAAAATTTAAGAACAACCATCTATTATCTACAATGATGGCTATAATCAACTATTAAAATAAAACAAAACAAAACATAGGTATCTACATAGTTAGGGTTGGTAAATTATAAAAATAATAATTTGTATGAACTACCAACATTTTTTTCCAAATTCTTTACATTTAATTTTTTTCCTGTTGTCAGATAACATTTTAACCTTTAACCTTGAGCATAGTTAGATAAAAGTCTTTTATTCTCGCTCGTCTCATATCAATTCACTCATTCCATCACACATTCACCTTTCATCATTTCACCTCATTCGCATGTCATTCTTGTCATTCCCGTCATTTAGGAGGTCGTCTAAAATCAGGCGGTGGTCATGTGCAACGACCAGGACACAGAGGAGCTCAACGCGGTGTCCTCGAAGCAGCAATGCTGTTAGAATTCTCTAACCCAGGAGCAATTCTGACACGATTACATACATACAACTCACTTTGGAATGTTTTTGTTTGACCCCATGTACTGAGTGGTTGTTGGGTCTCCAGGCAAGAAAATATGCCTTAATGTGAGCTTGAAGTGTATAATATACATTTCATGGATATTCTCCCAAATACGACTATGTGCTCAAAAGTCAAGAATATACATTTATATGCACTTATGTCCGAAATATGCAAACAGTATATGTATTTTAAATTTGAATTTAAAGTGGTCTACTATATACAAAACATATTTCGTCAAGAAAGATCACTTGGAACAAAAAATAAATAATATGCAAAATCCGAACTTTACTAATTAATCTTACGACCTCATTCCACTCATAAGGATGTTAGGGAGCCTTAGATGACGCAAAGCTTGTTTTGAAACTGCACCGGGAGTTTTGCTATTTATCTAATCTGCTCCAAAAACCACGGATTCGTCTTTAATACTGATCGTTCTTTTATCATTGTTAAAAATCAAATCCTTCCCACATCTCCTTCTTGAGGGCTGAATCAAGACAATAATTTTCCTCATATATTGATCGTCAAGTGTGGAAAATTGCATGTAAAAGTACTAAATTTGTGCATTTAGAGGTGAAAAGTGGGGGATGAGAGTGGTTTTTCATAATCTTATAGTGATCTCCCCCTAATTCTGAAGGTCAGTGGGCTGAATATCATCATGCTCGGAATAAAACTGAAGTTTTGTATAAAAAATAGTTGTACGGACAAAGACTTATTTTCCTAGTATTGAGAAAAAGAGGAATTTCATTGGAACTTAGATGTTTCACTATTTCATTCAGGGTTTACATTATTTGCAATATCTTTCCTCGGGGGAAGGTTATTTCTTGATCTGGCTGCATGGTACTGACCTACAATTAGATTTCATTTTCATTTGAGAAGAAATGGAAATACTGTTGTTTGTTGGCAGAAATTTGAAAAATCTAAACTCCCTGGCAAAGGATTAGAAGGCTTGTACCCCGTGCCACGCATTCTAATCAGTGGAGCGGCATCCCCACTGTTAACCGTGTTCCTTTCTGATCTGCTGAAGCCGGGCCAAAAATATGGTCCTTACGTTTATCTCTATGATAAACCTGAATTTATGGAGTATCTATGCCACGTTCAGAAGGACACCTCAGTCATGGGCTCTGATGTTGGTCTGGAGGTTTGTGAAGTTGTTACATCACTAGAAGAAGGGCTGGCCGAATGTGACATTTACATCATTCTGGATGATTTCACGAGGTTTGCATCACTCTTATAGGTCATAGGATTGGAAAAGAAAGAAAGTTTGTTTTAAAAGAGAAATTTTTTTTTTCGAGTCACAATTCGAATTCATTATCTCATTGCATTTCACCCGAATTCTCGCTAATTTTCATTACTCTTCTTTCGGTCATAACGGTAGTTCTGCCAACAAATAATTATATCTTTTAAATATTTAAATTCTGTATGAACGATTTCAAATATATATGCTGATATATGATCGATTTTAGCTTTTGAAACAAACCTACCTAAAATTTAAGCAAATATTATATAACGTTTATTAATATTTATATTTGGATGATATATTTTGCCCCTTGAGGAAGAATTTATTTATAATATTTACTCGTAGTTAATAAATTACTTTCTGAACCTTTTAAATGATTGATTATTTTTAATTCGAAGCCAGAAACCAAAATTAATTTTTATAGAGTTTACTGGACATTCTGAAGAGACATTTAAATTTATGTTCGCGCTTTCAGTTCAATCAGTCATTTTGTCAAAAGTTCATACGGGCTAATGACCGACCACGTTGCTTACAAATGGTGGTAAGCAAGTTTCAGGTGTATATTACTTTCTTCATAAATGACTTATTGTTACAAATTAGATTGTCGTTACTAGTTACTATTTTTCGTAAATCTAACAAATTCTCTTTTTATGAACCGCGTTGTTCTAAGTGGGTGACTGACAGACTGGATCATTCATTAAGGGAGAGCAAAAACTTATAGAATTAGAAACTTGAAATTTTAACAGTAGATTCCGTTTGCATCGTTATTAATTTCTTTATCTGTCGGAGATAAGTACAAAATAGTTGCTCACTAATTGGAAACCATAAACTAGTTTTAAATATTTATTGTTGAAGTCGAGGACGTGAGTGTAATGAAATCAATGTTTGTCAAGAGAAAATAAAAAAATATTTTCACGAATATAAGACTATAATTTGCTTTTGCATTTCTTGTCTTATAATCCGTAAATTTCATTCAACCCATTCTGATCATTCTGAGACAAATACGTCATTCAAGTATTAGGAAGTGGTCGGATTTTTTCAGAGATGATACCAAGATCAACCACTAAAGAATCTTTATATTCAGAGAATTTCATTCGGAACCGTTTCCAAAATTTAGTTCGTTTAATAAAATAAATGGTAAGGAAGTATTAAATATGAGTTAATTTTATTATTTCGAAACCTTTTATTTCAGAGAAAACGAACACAACACCGAAATGATATATCGACAAAATTACGGTGCTGTTATTAATTTAGCTACTATAATAGATAAAGAAGCTAAACCAGAATGTAGAATAATATTTGCTGGACCACGAAATGCACCATCCTGCTTCAATGCGACAGTTCTTGCAAATACTTTGAAGATCATAGAACCACACAACGTGGTCGCTCTAACAGCACACTTTGGTTTAGAAGCAGAACCTATCGTTGCCAAACTCACAGGAACAAGAATCCAAGACTACGCCAGTCCCGCAGTGTGGGGCTTTGTGCCCAATAAATACTACTTAGATTTCGAAAATATGCTGTACACAGCGACGTACTTTATACCGAATAAACGAGCCTTAAAGAGAATACCAGATTCTACATTGCCGCAAGGAGAGCTAATAAGAGAAATTAGAAGATTCAACTACATTGCTCGCAACTTGCGCAACTTGCGACCTTATATTCACAGATATCAGGTAAGACGATTGTCAGGGTTTGCGGGAAAAACACCTTTTTCAATGTATATTTATTATTTATATGCGTTTAAAAATTGAAGTTAAAAATTATGAATGGGTTCTGTTCCATTTATAGTACATATTGTTTATTTTATAAGCTATATTTTTGTCCAAATTATTACACATTTCTCAGATACTGTGACAGTCCAGTGATTACTCATTCCTGAGAATAGTTGTTTTATACATTCTGGAGGTAAATTAATGTACAAATGGATATGCAGCTATAATTTAATCACTTAAAGTTGTGCTAAAGTTATGAACACTTCATTCATGTTTAATTTATCTTAAAACAAATGACGTAAAATTTCCCAGTTCAATGTTTTTAGTAATAATTTTCCTTTCCTTTACTATATAAATACTTGAAAATAGTAAGTTTATTTCAGAATAATAATATATAACTCATCATCAGAAGTAACTTGTGATGTGATTAGATTAATATTTTGAGTTATTGATTTGTCACTACATATACGTATACGTATCCTGTATATTTTACACGTTAGTCTTTATTTTCTTAAAATAAAATTACTCTAAAATTAATTTAATACAATTTCACGTATTACAATAGGAACGAGCAAATTATTACATAATTATAGATGAGTTCCCGCGACTTTACTAACGTTTAATGTGTGTGCAACCATTCTTGATTTCCCACTGACCTGGGAGTATTCAGCTCGGAAATGAAAATGGGCAGCTTAGTGAATTCAATCTCTTCAATGAGGGAGTTGATGCCATGCTAGGACACTCAATAACACAAGGTAGGATAATATTTATTTAAAAAATAATTTTTTGACATCGTTTTGAATTTTTCCAAAGTGTAAATGTATTTTGGCTGGAGGGTTGCTCCCATAGTTTTTTCGACCTGCAACGTGAGTTGCTTTTATATTAACATTCTGATGTATCGCAATGACACTTTTCAAAACGTTAGCAGCGACGTTCTATGCATATTCCTACGCTGTGTTATCCTATTGAGAATAGTATGAATGTGTTGGTAGGCACATGTCAAGTGCCTTCAATTAAGGTCCTCGCAGCGAAAGAAAAGTGTGGTGTTATTTGTCTGCTACGGTGGGTGACGTAGTTTAGCTCCACCCATTCCAGACGGCATGCCGTGGCACCCATACAAAGGCTGGTATTAGCATGAGAAAAGCTAACTTTAGGTGGTGTCAGGCATGCAAAAGGTTAGATATAAAGTCCACTCTCAGTCACATTTGGCATATTAATTACTTCTGGTTCTACCAATCTGATGATGTAAGCGACAGCATCCGAACGGAAACTCACTAGAATTCTGCTGACACCTGTAAAACGCTCTCACGTCAACAGCGAGGGGAGAGTCGACCATCTCGCAATACTGGCATTGACTCCTCGACTTTCACATGGTCTTTAGGGACTCCACCCTTCTTCCTTTTGCTTTAATGCGAGCACTGTTAAATGTATTTGCTATGGATTTCCAAACAACGGTTAAAGAGACTCTTGCACTAAAGGCCGGTCCAAAGACTTATTTAGCACATGCGAGGAGTACTTGTCGCCCTTCTTCAACAACACCTCAATGTCTGGGATGCAGTGGCTGTTCTAAGCGGAGGGGACTTCCGTGCTCAATCAACCTCAATGAGGGAAAAATAATTTTGTCCTCCACTTCATCACAAAATAAATCATGTTTTATACGTAGTCTTATTATACGATTTGGATAATTACATTCTTGCTGTTTCGTAAATTGCCTTAAATTTGCATCATTTTGGCCAAAACTTTTCAATTTTTAAAACGTCTACCCGTCCGGAAGATCTAAACCCCTCCCTTAATATAACCCTAGATCCGTCACTGCTGGGGTGCTACAATGATCGTTTTAATGAGTGAAAGAGGGAGGGTAAAACCGACGCGGCGCCCCGTGCGATCGCATCCGTCCCATGGGTCTCGGACCGTCCCTGCTTGAAAATCAAGTCGTATATACTTTAGGAAAGTTAGCGATAGGCTTGCGGCGTACTATGTTCTCATAAAAAGTGTGATTTCCTCCTTCATGGTTCCCAGGTAGTTTCGAATTTTTGGGAAAACGATAAATCCTTCGTGACAAGGTAGCTTGAGCGGGGAGCAAAGAAAATACAACGCTCTTTTGCACTTGTTTCTCAAGATCGCCTACATATCCACTTCTTTTTTGGCGGAACGACCGTCGAATCTTCATCCCGTACATTGTTACAAAATCTTCAATGACTTTAGTAATATGTCTAAACATATTTTTTTCGTATTCGTTGACCTTTTCATCAATGAAACGTAATCCAACGGAAAGCTGTCTTTCGCAAATAAATATCTGCGGCTTCGTCAGCCAGAATATTGTAAGCGCTAACTTGTTTCACCCTTTTGATGATTTTTATCTGATGGTAACGCTATATACACCAACGATTTCATTGCGTATGATATATAAGAGTGTCGCGATTTTGAACTGTACTGAAAATGATGTCTTGTGAATAGTTATGTCGATAGTGTTCCAAGAATTGGTTTTTTGCGTGTGGCAAACATGTTCATGATGTCGCGACACCGGTATGGCACTCCATGAAACATGCACAAGCTTCTGTGAGCTAGGGGCGGGGGTTAGTGCTTGAAGGGGTAAGCAACGATCGAGAGGGGAAGGAACATTTCTCGAAGTCGTATTTCTTTGCTTCGAGAAAATTTAACTACAGAAAAAGAAAAAAAAACATGAACGGAAACGCACTGTGTTTATTAGTTTATTGAATATAAGTAATTTACTTTATTGTCCTCAACTTGGTCATAGGCAGTTAGTAACAGCTCTCATCACAATAAATTCTTTATTTATTTATTTATTTTTTGTCAGTATAACTGCTGGTACAGAGCTTGCACACAACGCTTTTACTTCGCCATCGTTCATAAGAACAGTAATACTTGTGCCTCGCGTTATGTTGGCGGGACATTAGTATTTCTAAAAACAAATCAATCGGCAACCTCGGACGCCAATTCAATTCGCATGCTCTTGTGACGCTATTCTCTTCTTTCTGCTACGAGCGTGTGGAACGGTTATAACCTTCTGTCTTAGTTTGTGTTATTAACTTGTATTTCTTTACAGCAAATAGTCGCTTTTGAGATTACTATTAATATTTCTTTGGATATAACTTGAAATCGTAGAGGTCGGCGATTCGTATTAGGCAGCCATATTGCATAACTTTCGGCAAAGTTACATTATTTGGAATATACGTGGAGTTACGATGGTGAACCTTGATCAGCGCAAAGAACGACTGCATGGAAGATCGCGGAATTCGGCACTTGATGTATGTGCAACGGGAGGGTCGACTATTGAAGCAGATAAAATTATGATGAGTAGAAATCACTCAGTTATCTGTTTCATAATATTAATTCTATTTCTATGGTTTAGAAGTCTAAAAAAGTCATGTCAAGTAAAAATTTGGTTTATGCTGCAGTGCAAAAACTATTGAAATATTTATTATATTAGTATATGACACACTGGCATAAACCTGATGAAGTAACGTTGAGCGGTTGAAATTTAAAACGTTTTACAAATCTATCAATTTAAGTCATACATTTTTCATAGTAATGTGTTATAAACATTTAAGAAAGGACTTGGTAACCCAATTCCCTCTCTGATGGTATTGAAAGATTATCTAGTACTATTACTTTCAAGTATAATACGATTGTTATTTTGAGTAACATTTCGTAATTGAGGATATTGGACGGACACAAGGTTTTGGACTTATTTTTCTCACGTGTTGTATAGTTGAGAATTGAATTGGCTATTGTACTATTTAAGTTAAACGATTTTTTAATTTCTTTTGCTAATTATATATACCATAGGTACTTTGAAGCCACATAGTGGGAAAGGAATACTACCCCCGCTCTTTCATCGTTAAACTATGTTTTTTCTTTTTTTTTCTTGGGGCTTCAGAGCTCGCCAACAAGGTCATTAGAACCCTTGCAGGTGGGGAAAATGCAGTTTCGCACAATTGGGAAGAGCCGTAGTGACTCTTCTCCGTGTGTAGGACTAGCCGAATATCTCGACCATTCCCTTTTAAAATCCCTCCTGAATTCAAACAATATCTAAATACAAAGATGAGAGGAAAGAAAAGGAAACAGTTGCCCAATACATTATATCAAAATTTAAAAATAAAATTCTGAAAATCATAATTTTCAAACTACAGAAAGGAAGAATAAAAAGAAAGAAGAAAGGGATGAGGAAAGAAGAATACAAATTTCTTCCTGCTGGTGCCCCCACACCACAGCAAGGGGAAATTTTTGCGACTAGTTTTTGTTATGAGAAGAAAATGCTAATCTTTCACTTTTCTCTAGCGACTCACTAGTCTGGAAAATGATTCGGTATTACTAAAGGAACTGACAATTCATTTGTTTACACATGTTAAGGCGGCTCCACACATTCGTTATTCAGCGAACCCCGAGCAACCGTAGAGCGAATCCCGAACACTAGCGACTTGCTCGGGGTATTTCCCGAGAGCTGCGAGTACACTGATCCAGACATAAGAAATTTGCCGAACACGTGTTCGCTCTGGGAACGACGAATATTCGTGTTAATGATTAGAGGTTATGGAGAATGAATCTGAAGTATACACACATTCTGCAGCGTATGTAGTTGTGTCTTGTGAAATGTTGTTAAGTAAAGTAAATGGGTCTTATCTAATCTTAATTCAATCAATGAAATTAATTTTTATTCCAGGTGGAATTAGCTATGGTAATCGGTAATCTCGAATTTAAGATCCTTATAATCATTATAGTTTTTATCTACTCAAAAAGAATCAATATTATATAACAATCTTAATATAATTATTTTGTGTCTCCTCAACATCCCATTCTATTTATTTATTCAAATATCTTTCATTACATTTAAGTGTTATATTTTTATTATCATAGTTTTTTTCACATTTTTTATTTCCTGAACATTTCGTGTAAAGGAAATATATGCTAATGCTACTACAAATATAGATAATGCTAATAATGTCAATACACGTTCAATACTGTGAAACTTTAGGACGCCTAACAAAAAATGTAAAATAAAGTTAATAAAAATGTTTGTGGTTTAAATCTCTCATCAAATAAACTTTATAGTCATATACTTTATAGTATGACCACGTTTAGATAATAAATGAAGTTACTCCATCACGTTTTATTACTTCAAATTTCTCTATTTTATCACTTCTAAAAACTCGTATACTCGCCATCCTTGATATTCGTAAAAGCACGAATATGTGGACAAAAACCACGAACAGGTCACTCGCGAATATTCACCTATGCTCGGCTACCTTTGATGTGTCTCAAAAAACCGACACGCTGCGGGAAAGGGCGTATTCGTGATGCGACGAATAACGAGCCACCCACCCACACTAGTCGCTATTCGGCGAGCAGTTGCTCGCGGTTCGCCGAATAGCGAATGTGTGGGGCCGCCTTTACAGATCTAAATACTAAGATCAAGTAAATAGCAAGCAGATCTAAATACTAAGATCAAGTAATGGGAAATAATTTATAAAGTTTTTTTCTATCCTAATCCCATTACATTTGTTTCATATCAAGCAGAATCATACCTAGGTCGCGCCTCCACATCGGTCAATAAAAATCATATAAATACGTAAATCTGAACTCGCAAATATACTCAATTTTTTTTATAATAGTAAAATAAAGAATCGTTGAGATTATTATAAAATAAACCTCGTTTCCATTTCAGTTTTTTAAATGCCCTGGTGCTATCAATATGCACTTGTCAAGTCAAACACGTTTCTGTAGGACTTCTAGGGACCTTCAAGACTTCCACCCCGGGTCTCATTAGATGAAGGTACGCTACTAATAATCAAGTCACCTATTCCCAAGTAACTTTTCTCGCAAATAAAACTTTTTCTTAATTGTACAGTTCAGAGTTTGGAACTGCAAGTTGTGATGTACTGCACATTAAAAATGCTCGGATTTAGAGTGCAATTCATTATGGTAGAAGAATAAAGGAGGGTATTTATAGGTTCGCTTATCGTTGGTTTTCTTTTAGGAACATGTCTAATTCCAGATCTTACATTTGTCGTAACTATTAAAATAACTCGAACTCTATCCAATAGAATTACATTAAAACTCATTTTAACTTTCATTCAAATCAACGAGTTCTTTTACATTGTAGATGCAATGGTGCAGTAGGTAACTTTTATATGCCGATGCAAAGAGATCAAATTTAATTATATCTTTTACATCTTTGGGAAAAGAATTCTATACAACAATTCTTGAATGATATGGCCCTTTTTTGGCAAAGAGTGGTTAGCACTCTAGGATGTTGAATATTATTCCAATTGTGAGTATTATGTCAGTTAATAAGATGGTTCCATAAAAAGCAAGAGTAGTACTTTGGTAATTCAGTCTTAACCAACACAACTATTACATAAATATATACGTGAAAGAAGTGTTAAAATATTTAATTCTCTAAGAAAATGTTTATAAGACTTTCTGAGGTGAGATTAACATATTATTCAAACAATCCTCTTTTTTATTGTGAAAGTTTGGATGCACTGAGCAGAATTGCCCCAAAAGATAACGCTGTACCATAAAGGGGAGAAAATGTTTCCAAAGCACACAGAGGAATCTTCTCCAATATAACTACATTGGTTAAGATTCTAATGATTAACAACTTAATGATATTAAGACAAAAACAAAATAATGTCTCAAAATCATAATTTTAAAATCTTTTTGGAAAAATTTTATTGTATTTAATAAATAAAAAATTCAATGAATACTATTTGAAAACATATCTATGTACCTAATTTTAAGATGGTATGTGAATGGTAGGTTCATACTGAAATAAATTATTATTTATAGTAGCAAGGTTGAGAAAGTCACTTTTCTTTCTTCAATAAACAAAACAAAATGCTTTCAGAATGTGGCTCCATACAATAAAATTTTTCCAAAAGAATAACAAAATTCTGATTTTGAGACATAATTTTTTGTTTGTAATATTATAATTAAGTTGCAAATCACATGAAAACCCATGTAAATCTGAAGAGAATAGAAACAAAAATTAAGCAATTGTTTTGAAAAAAAGAAGCCATTTAAAGACTTTAAAATTGCAATATTTTCCAAATTTAGAATCAAAGCACCAGATAATTAAAGAAACTAATACTTTACTAATCGAAAGGTTTTTAAAAAGAAAAATAATCGGAGGAAAATCAACAGAATCTAAAACATGAAATTTCAAAATTATCACTTGTTTTGCCAGTTTCATAAAGAATGAACCAAATAATTTATCACCAAAAAGTTGTCAAAAACTGAACTTTACCACATTAAGGTTAATGAGTTAATAAATTATATAAAAAATATTTTTTTGATTGAATTTCATTTTTAATATATAAGATTTATATTATTTTCATAAATTCTGTAATACTGAAAGGATTTATCTTAATTTTTTATTCAGGGTGCTAGATATTTGAATATTGATCTTTTCATATTATTTAATGAAAATGTTCTTAGCATTGCAGTTTTAAGATGCCAAGATAATACAGAAGAATTAGTCAAATTAAAAGAAAAAACTGGAAAAGGTTCTAGTTGTTGCAATTTCTTCTTAAAACACTATTAATCTTAATACATAATGCATACAACTACTACACAAACTGATAAAAAGCTGGAAATACAAAAAAAAAAAAAAGTACTTTATTTATACATCAAATTAAAGTAACAAATCTCAGGTTCAACATGTATACAATAAATTAAAAATAACATGAAAATAAAAATGTAATTAAGTTAGACAAAACAATTTATCATAGAAAGAAAGATAAAACTTAACTATTTTACACAGGGTAATTACAATATAATTGAAACTGCAGTCTCAAACATTTTTCTTTTGTTTTGTAAATGATCATTGTGACTGAAGAACATTGCTCCAGAAGTAAAGAAAAATAAATCAAACATTTGTTTAGAATTAAACACAGTGAATACAAAACAGAATAATATTTCATTACAGCAATCTTAATAATTAATATTCAGTAAATGGAGGAAGAGAATAAAAATAGATCTCCAAGTAGTACTAAATGTTTTGTCAGTATTATTATATTGAAACAAACAAAGCACTTATGTAAGAATGTAATTCTCAGTCATTTTCACAATGTCAACTTTCATTGCAGAAAGAAGTGGAAGAATTTACAGGAAGACAATCAGAGTTACCAAAAATGAAAGCTCTGGTAGCCCTTCTTAATATCTGGTACTCTCCTGAATACGATGATGAAGTCATTTCATTAGGAGTCACTTCAGATGGTAAGTCATATCACTATCCACATTACTACTTCAACTCATTAACATGTCCTCTCTGCATAAAAGTTACTTCAATTGGCTTTGAGTTATGTTATATATTCAGCTTGTGTTTGCTTAGTTTATTTTCACCCATGAATATACTGCTTTTCCACTCTTAAATCAAAATATAGCACCCAACCTCCTCCTTATCAATTTTTACAGAAAAAATAGAGGTGGGGGGTGGTGAATATATTCGGGTAATTATGGAAGGATGAATATTTTCAGAATGATAGAAACAATCATATTGTTGATAACCCTCTTTAATGAAGGGCTTCTCTTTGGCTCAATATAGCAGTGAAATTTTATGTTTTATTAACCATTTCAAACATCAATATACTGAACTAATATATAGAGTATTCGGAATTCATTTAAAACACTATTATGCATCTATAGCAGAACATATTTTTTTCTTCAAGTACATGAATAATATAGGCCTAATTTAAATGTTTGCTGCATTAAAAAAATGAAGCAACAGTTGCAACTATCTATGGCAGTTCTTTTTAGGTTGTAGATGTGTTAGTTCTATTTTAAATGAAAAAAATCAGTGAAGGGTAAAATAACTTTAATTAAAACAAAACTCATTCGCTGTACATTCAACATTTCAGACATTTCTTCCCTTCCTTGGACTAATACTATTACTATTCATGAAAATTACACTTATGGCAACTAATCCAATACTGTTTAAATTAACTTAACTCATTTGAGAGCTTTCATTTTATTAAGACTTATTATACTTTCAGACAAAACAATACCAAACAACCACAAACTGACAAATCTGCAATAAATGTTAATTTATATCTAATTAACTTAGTGGTCAAAGAGTTGTTGTGAAGAGTAGAACAAATTAGTAATAGGAAATGTTAAAATTATTTTTCTTCTACTCATGGAGATGCCACACTGATACTTTATGTCTGTCTTTTAATTGGTAGTGCTACTTTCAAAGCCAACTCAAGAGCGCAGTAGTTGTTTTTTTCACCAAACTCCGACCACAGCTTTTTAACGATTTTGCAGTTAAAGCAAGTAAATGCTGGAGAACTTTTATCTCTAAATAACAATTCCTTGAAACAATACTCACATTGAAAATTGCACGATTTATATGATTTAAATCATCAGAAATAATTACTCTTATTTCTATCACATTAGAGCTAAATTAGGAAAATTGTTTTAAAATTTACATAAGGTTTTCATATTGTTATGTATAATTGATATAACATAATTTTTTTCTTTATTATTATGCCCCCCTTCACAAATGTTCCTATGTGTGAATCACCTACTCACACCGTACATTAAAATTTTAATCAACAACTTTCTTTTCCAAAGAGGCTGAGATGAAGCCTAAGATTCCAATAACATTAACTAGAAAAACAAAATAAAGATATTAATCTAATCCATCCAAGCTAATAAATAACTTTAATACCACTAGGAAATCTCAAGATATTAGCTAGCAAAAGAAAAAGAAGTAGTAGTTTCATGTAGAGTGGGTAATTTTAAGAGTGACTTCCTGAGATTTTTTCTTGAAAGAAGTTAATATTCCTCATTTTAATTTTTAATTGTTGGTTTCTAAAAGAGGACAGATAAGCAGATAGTTCCTTTAGAGTTCATACAACTTCTTGGAATGACAGATGGAGAAGAATACAACAAACAGCATAAAACAGCATTAAAATATATTTGTAAAAAATTTGCCATTTCTGCCAACACAATAAACATGTACGAGTTAAAAATTCTCATGAATTTGCATTATACACTATTGTAAGTTAATGTTATAATAATCATTATTCTGCTTTCAATAGCAGGTGGTCAGTTAGTTGAAAAAAATTTACATCAAATTGCTGCTTTCAATTGAAATGAAGAGTGATTTGAACTCTGCAGATGAAATATTTCTGGTTCATCATGTGGCCAAAATAGAAGATATGATTGAGACATGTATTTCATTTGCTGTTCAGTGGGTTCAACTCTCATCCAATCAAAAAACCATACATTACAAACAATTAAAACAAGTTTTTGTCCTCATTTTGGGGAAGACATGTAAACTTGAATTGGTCCTTTCTTCTTTACTACTTCATAAATTGTGGTATGTCAAACAATTATATGAGAATCGAGACAAAATTTTAAAAAAATAAAGGACACATAAAAAATATCAATTTATTTGGCAAAATTGTGAGTTAATTCACAGTGTTTTTCATCTACTATGTACAATAAAATCTGCTATGTACAAAAACCAGTATTGTTGATTCAATGATTTAAATATGTGAACATGATACAAATAGTTGCAATTTTACAATACAGAACACTCATTAGTAGAACATACATACATCTGATGGTCACGTTGTTGTGGGACGAGGTTTCAGTATAAGTTTGCCAGTGTCATCACACGACATATTAAAATCACCAAGAACTGATCTTGTTCTAGCAGTGATGATAGATGGAGCCATGACTCTTTTGTGGATCCCAAATATGAAGAGAATAACTAAGTATATAAACATACAAAATATTACTTTATACAAAAACATACAAAATGTAATTACATACAGAATTACCATAAATCAGTGTTAAACATTTAGAAACATACCAAGTGAAAGACTAGCTAGAGCAAAGAAAGGATGATTCCATAACGACTGGGTGAACGATACAGCCGAAGTATGAGGATCTGTTAGCCAATGCCATGCACCTACTGCTGTACAAATGGAAATCACCGCCAAAACAACTGATGCAAAAGGATAAACAGAAAAATTAGGCAATAATGTGGAATTGATTAGAATAACAAACAAGCAAAGACATAGTTCTAAAACCCAAAACTATACTTATTCAGTACAGAAAATAAAATCATTATGCCATAGAATAAAAATTGTGATTTCCTAATTTCTTTCTTGTATGACTGAATACACAAATCATTTAATGAGTATCACAATTAAGATTTTCTGACAAGAAACCCAGAAAAATAATTTTAGTGCTCTACATATCACTGTTTCAGTAGAACGAGTGATGCACCTACATAATCCCATCAAAAGATGTGGTGACTTCTGAATTAGTTAATAACATACAAACATTTATGTCAAATAAATGAACACTAACGTAATTATCTACTAAAAGTCACTTGAAGTTTGGACACACATTTTATTACTTGTGACTTCATGACAGAAGAACAAGTCCTGCTAGTCTTCATGTCATCTTTCATTCTTAAGAAACGTTTAAATTACTTTTTAGGACTTCAAGTGTATAACTCATTTTGCCCTTATAATGAATTATAAAAGTTCAATTACTTCTCCATCGGGTCGTGGAAGGTTGTAGACATGCGATAACTTCCGTCAATCTCCTTTCAAAAGCCTTCAGATCTGGAATACATATAATTTTTAAAATACCCTAACATTCATAAGAAAAAAATAATTCTTCAAACGAAAAATTACCATCAACGTGTCGTTTGCACCACATTTGGCCTTTCTAGAAGGTAATATTAAAAAAGTATCGGTCACTAACCTTCACAAGCTGTCTGTTCAAGAGACATCTTTCACTCTTACATCCCGATTCTCACAGAAATGACACGGTAGATGAAGACATCACGCGGAATTCTATCCAACATAACTGATGAAAAATTGGACATATAAATTGTGATATGAAGATAATTATTTTTAGGTCATTCTATTTTATTGAATATACATTTAATTTAATGGTTGTACGTATATTAACGAGTAGACATTGTTGATTTAGTTGTTTTTCCTCGAATCGGAAATACGGAGAATTTGCGCAACAATTGGTAACACTACATTAAGTCAGCTGTTTTTGAAAGCGGGAAATGAATTTATTTTGATTTAAGGGTATAGTGCAACTTTGAGCTTTTTGCCTTTTAGGAAGAAGTAAGCACGCTGTTTATCATATTTATGAACTATTAATTTACCCAATGACGAGTTATAGTTGTATTGTTGTTGTGAGTATACAGACTTAATGGTCTAATAGTATATTGTACTGACAATTTTATCTTTGTAAATTAATTTATTGTCCTCATTATGGTCATACACGTTTTTTTTACAATAAATCAGTTATTTATGTATTTAATTGTTTAATTATTAGAATGAAACGATAGGAATTTAATGTTTGGATATTTTAGATGACAGCTTTCATTTTCTATTTTTTTTACCATAAACACTTGGCATTCAATATTCAGTTACTTGTAACCATCCTTATGTCAATATTCTCAAATTCTTGTAAGATAAACTGAAATTTGTTAAAATCTTTCGGTTATGAAAGGTGAATAATTAACTTACTTATTTTGGAGTCAATTTTAGGATACTTTCATGTTTTGCTTTCAGAATTCTTTGATGTATAAATATCCCTGTAGCATTCATTATATATCACACTAAAGTTTTTTAAATTTCATGAAATTGCCTTCAAATTACACCAATCAAGTCTTGATTTCTTGAAAATGGATATATCTGGAGTTTTCATAATATCCTGCAATAACATTTTTATACTTAGGTATTATTTGATAAGGAGAGGACTTTATTCACTGAATTCAAGAATTAGAAGTTTTTACCTTGATAATAACTGTATTTTAGATGATTGAAACTCATTTTATAATTTGCAGTTCTTAAATAAGTATTTTCTTTTTATTATGATGACTATGGACACTATTCCCATATCCATTGCTTCCTTGGTTTGTGATTGGTACTTTTTTGTCTATTGGATTAGTGCTTCTGAAAACTTAACAAACTTAACAATAATTCCTCTAAACACATTAAATCATGATGTGTTTTAATCTAAAGAATTATATCATGTTTGTTTTATATCAAACTCAATTTTTTCTTAATCTTACTACGACATATTATACATATGGGTGTATATATGCCAAAATTTTATCTTGGGGAACTAAAATGTTAAATCCACTGCACTTGAGTCCTTAGATTGGAATTGATGGGATAGTCCCTTGCTTGCTTTTGGCCAGTAAATTAGTTTATTTTCCTTCATGTGGTCATACACAATTTTTTTAGCTTCTTGTTTGGAATAAATTATTTATTTTAATAAGTGAAATTTTTCTTATTTCAAGGAAAATATTTATTATGTAATTGTCAACCCAACATATTTTGTACAATTTCATTTATAATTGGTTTTTATAACTAACGGAAATAATTGTATTTATGTCTATGTTGCTATGACATTAAAACAGGTTATATTAACACGATTATATGATGACGACTCCAAACATTAGTTGAAATGTTATGCTAATACAAATGTATTAGTTGAAAATAAAATTAATAAGTAATTGTCTGTAAGAGATTGATGTATTATTGAAATTTATATATGTATATAAAAAGAGAACTTGGTGCTTATCAATCGTTTATATGTCGTACTGTCAAATCATTTTGGTTTCTTTAATGATTTTGGTGATACACTATAACTCTCTCTAATAGGGCATGCTTGGAATCTGAGGATAAGGGATTTTTCATGACTATAGAGGTTTATTCTGAAAACAAGGTTGAACACTAAATGAATGAGTTTTTTGTCAAAATTTTATTGCCAAACTTATTGCTTTATTGTCAAAAGAACAGTTACATGTTGTGGGAGACAGTAAACTAATTTACTCTTCAAAAGCAAGTTAGGGTGTATCCCAATTCTGATCAAGAGCCCAAAGACAGTGGAGGATATAATATTTGTTACAGAAGTTATTTATCTAATATAAATGGTTATCAATTTGTTATTCCTGAAATTAAAAGGTAATTTTCTATAAGAATCTATTATCATTCAAATTTTGAGATTATACTATTAATGTGTTTATATTTCATATGTTAATATTTATTTATATATAATTTATATTTTATACAAAAACATATTGAGATAAACCAATTTTAAAAAATAGCCTCAAAATTTGTAAATTAAAAACTAACATTGATTTAGCCTCTCTATTATTATAATAAATTCAGTTAGAATGCTGGTGGGTGATATAATCTTTGTTGATAGTATGATGACATTTGAGTCCACTTTTAGTTATTATATGTTAGAAGTATACTGTAAGTTTAAAGATTTAATGAATACCCATGATTATTAACACATTGAATATAAAAAAGAATTAATGGGATACAGTACTGAGAGAAAAAGAGAAAAGAGAAAAACTGCGGGGTGACAGAACCAAGTTTTTGCTTGTCAGCGGTTGGGATTGGGGGAAAATTATTGGAAGAGAGTTAATATTAGTATATAGCATTTCAAGCAATATTGCAGTAGAAAACTTAAAATTATGGTTATTAAGAGATAGAGCCTTGTCTTCTTGACCATTGTCAGTTATCAAATCATTGATTATGGCCTGCTGAAAGAAGGCAAAGAGCCTCTGTGACATTTCCATAAGGATCTTTCAACACAGATAATAATGTAATGATGGCACCTAATTTTTTTCACACTTATGGGTATCATAAAAGCCTCTTTTTGTTTTATTTCTTCTCTTCTATCATTAATTATTTGCATTTGTATTAAAGTGTATGACAAACTATCTAACAGAAAAACTATGAATGTGAACTTGTTTGCTAAAAAATTGTTTTCATATTGGTTTTATAATCATCCATTTAAAACATTGTTTAGTTATTTTTTTTTTTTATTGATTCAATAAGAGTTTATTCAGTTGCTGAATATATTTCATACAGAAAGGAAGTTAGAGCTTAATGAAGTGTGTTTGACATGATCAGGGAGTGAGAAAGTTAATAAATGAATTTTAAAATATCGTATGATCACTACTGTATTTTCATCAGGACAACACAAGCAAGTGTTTTTTTCTCCTATTAGTCTGAAGCATTGTGAATAATAAATCTCGTGCTTGTTTTTTAAATTTTCTTTCATGACTTCTTTATGATATGACTCTTCCATATAACCACATGGATTAGGAGAAAGAGTTGTGAAGGAGAGATGTTGGGTTGCTTGGGAATGTGAGGTATATAAATAAACTTTTATTGTCAAAAAATTAGTTGCAAACTGCATATGACAACACAGGGGATAATAAATTAAGTTACTCTCCGGAAACAAGCAAGGGACCATCCCATCAATTCCGATCAAGGGCCCAAAAGTAGAGGCGTATTTCATATTTATTAAAAAAATGCTGTTATCAACTGATTATTTCAAATGAATTGTAGATATAAATAAGATTAGTAATAAGAAAAGTATTAAATGACATTCTGTCCTATGGAAATATTCCCACTACCCGGAGGAAAACTGGAGAGAAAAACAGGCCATTATGGGACTACAGAGATAATGTATACAACTGTGCCAAGGTTGTGTACTTAGAATTAAACTATTATAAATAAAGGATCAAAAACAACATGCATAAAAAGATTAATTTAATCTGTATCTAGAGTACTATAATAATGGCATCACAAAATATAAGAGAAATTAACATCGCTTACATCATCCGAAGTCATATAAAAACAATATTTATTGGTAAATTGAATCTTTCATTAACTTCTTATATTAAAAATGGTAAATTCCTTCACATTATAGAAGCAATAGACCATTAGAGAATGTTTAACTAAGGATTTGAAAGAATTCAATTTTTTAATATCTTTTATATTTTTTGGAAGAGAGTTAAACAAAATTATTTCTGAATGATATGGCCCTTTTTGCAAAGAATGGTTGACTCACCAGGATGATGAATATTAACCTTATTACGAGTGTTGTGCTCATGAACTATACTAATTCTTCTAAAGCAGGGCTGGGATTTTAATAATTCAGTTTTAATGAACGTGACCACTTCATAAATGTATATGCAAGGGAGAGGGAAAATACTGAATTCCATAAATAAAGGTGCATTTGAATTTCAGGAGTGAGATTGACAGACAATCCGAACTATCCTCTAAAAGTTTGAATGCTCCAAGCGGATTGACCCCAAAAGATAATGCTATATTGTAAATGAGAATAAACATTTCCATAATACACACAGGGGATGATTCAATTGGTCAAATGTTGGTGAATTCCTCATTGCTGAATTCCTTACCCTTCTTGTCTGAGCTGGGAAATGAACCCATGCATTTCCACTCAGCAATATACGGATGCATCACTACCACTGTGGTTGAGTGAAAGTATTCAAAAGTCGTGTGAGATTATATGCATATTGTGTACTTAGAAATAAACTATTATAAATAAAAAGGATCAAAAACAATATGTATAAAAAGATGAATTTAATACACATCGTTTGTCAGAATTTTATTGTTTATTTATTTGCACTTTGCTTGATAATGAAAGTTTTGGAATAAAAGAAATATTAATATTGATAACTTCTATTAAATATAAATAAATAAATCAACTTAAGTCAAAAATGAAGTTGCAACGCGTATACAATAAAATGCGTATCACCATGTGGGGGATAATAAATAAAGTTTTCTCTGGAAACAAGCAAGGGGCCACCCCATCAATTCCAATCAAGGGCCCAAGGGCAGTGGCAGATTTAATATTTAAAAAGAAATTATTTAATTAATACGTACTGTTATCCATTTATTATTCCAAAATGAGTTGTATATATTATTTGCAGTAAAAATTTGAGATTAATAAAACAAAAGTATTAATGACATTCCTGCTCATGGAAAACTTGCCACTACTCAAAAGAAATTAGTGTTCTAAATTTTAAATAAATATTTTTTTTTATTGTCAAAAACAGTAGAAACTGTGTACGACCACGTGGAGGACAATAAACTAACNATAGAACTATAGATTATTCTGAGTTTAGTGTTTAAAAATCATAAGAGTTGAAAAAAAAAACCCACT
Source organism: Laupala kohalensis (assembly GCA_002313205.1). Classification (NCBI taxonomy): domain Eukaryota; kingdom Metazoa; phylum Arthropoda; class Insecta; order Orthoptera; family Trigonidiidae; genus Laupala; species Laupala kohalensis. The sequence goes on along the minus strand of NNCF01127521.1, from coordinate 181,203 downwards.
AAATTCACGATTTATTGTTACAATAAACACGCCCCTAGACAAAGACTAGAGAACCTGTATAAGAGATCCGCCTCTACCCGAAAGAAAAACGGAGAAAAACCCGGGCCAGGATGGGGCTACAGAATTAATGTACACAACCGTGCCGAAGTTGTTCTTAATTAAAACTGCTCATCACTCATCTGAATTTTTGCAAATCCATTTTCCCTCACCTTAAGTCACTGTTAGGTGGAGGAGCAGGCCTCATGACCTGAATCATTCTTTTCTTTCTTTCATTTCAATAATGCTTTCATTTCTTTATTTGCATCTGGTTTTTATTGGAAATCATGTAAATATTTGGACAGTAAGGACAACCATGAAGGAAAAAGACAATCATTTTTATAAATGCAAGATTTTGAATAAGCGTACAATTTAATTTTCTGATTGTAACACCAATATAACGGTTTTATTAAAAAAAAATCAACATTAATAATTGAAAGTATTATCAGTGCTAAGTATAAATTTTAACTTTTCTATCTAGAAATGAATTGATTGTGCGAGTTCGAATCCATTCTGGTGGCTGTAAATACAAGTAAACAGACCTTTTATGAGCAGCCAATACATTTTTTAGTTTCTTTTAGTTGTATGGAAGTATTCAGAGACCAACAAAACTTCTTATGAAGCATTCCAAGAAATAATGTAAATAAATTAACTTACAAAAAAACAAATATATAAAAAAGTGAAGGAATAAAAAATAAATTAATTAACAAATGAAAATAAACATAAACAAATTATCATATAAATAAATATTTATTGAAAAAGAAGCACTTAAGAATTGTGTATACCCACATGGAGGATAATAAGCTAATTCTTAAACTATTGACAGAAAAGTAAATTCCCTTTTTCTGTTGTGTTTTATATAACTTTAAATGATGGTTAATTTTCCCGTTTTCTGATATACACGAAGTTAAAATATACTTAGTGGGATTTAAGTTAGTGGGATTTAGAGGAGTGCATGGAAGCAATGCCTCCATACTGTTTTAGAGTAAATATTATTTTTTCTAAGTTCTCCATTTCATCTGCTAGTTAATAAAAAATACTAGTATTTGACCCAATTAAGCAGACCACAGTTTTTATTAACTCATGTCACAAGTAAACATGAATCTTTAAAAACACACGAAACTCATCAAAATATTAAAACATTAATAAATCTATACACGTTTCAGTGCTAATTTTTGTACCATCAGGTGGAACATACCTCAACTGTTGCTCAAGACAAGATGAAAAAACATTATGTTGTAATGTGTTTATGTTACATTGATGTTCTTTGATATGCATCTGTAATGTATGTTTTGTCTTTCCAATATAGCAAAAGGGACAATTTTTACAAACAAGTTTGTAAACGACATGTTGTCAGTTACATCTTCCCCCTTAATTACTAGATTATAAGTTTGTTTCTTTATGGTACTTACCAACCTTATGTTTTCTTGGAGAAGAAATCTACTTAAAATTGGGGATACTATTCTAAGGTATGGAAATACTATGAAGGATACTTATCTGAGTTTGAGAATTTTGTGTATTTGATGAAGGATGTTTCACATTGGTAAGGTAGTATATTCATCTCTTGACATATTTTGTTATAAAACTTTTTGAGTAATAATTTGCTAGTAAGATTGTTATTACAAATTCTATGTTATAATAAAAAAAGGTTGGTTTATTAATATTAATTTAATTATGATTGTAGACGTGAATAATGTCAATGATTTATTGAATGTTTTCTTATCAATGTATTCTTTCTGTAGCCAAGCCTTTAAGAGTATTTTCAACTTACCCAATATTTTATTTAAAGGACTGTGCTTAATTAGATTATATGAGCTAGTATCTGACAAAACTAGTTCTACATTATTTATGTAGTCTCGTCTATGAACAATATGTGTGACATTACCCTTATCGGCACTAGTAAGCATAACATCTTTATTTCTTTTGACAAAATCTTTGGTTGCAACCAATTCACTAATGAGTTTATTATAATGGTATGGAATGTGGATGTTATTAGCATTATTTCTGTTACAATTATTAAAAGATTCTAACTAAGACATTGTCATTTTGTCATGTAATGAACTGGGTACTTTACATAAGTTAGATTCTAAACAATTAGTAAATTCTGTCTTGTTATTCTTACTAACAATATTTTTATGATAGTTAAATTTGTTACCCAATGAAACTATGTTAATAACAGGTTGTGATATTAACATTAGTAAGATAGTAAAACCATTTTTTTCTTAGTATTGATAGAAAGATCAGACAACTGGTACTTAGAATTGTATAACATATTAAATTTATTTGTTAAATTAGAACCTTTCTTCTGATATGGTATATTCTGCCTAATTCTTTGTGAATCATAGAATCAGTATAGGAGAATAGTTTTCTGTACTGATAAAGTTTATAGTTCATACTTAATCTTCTGTCTCCAATGTTGAATGGACCAAAACTGTGAAGAATAGCTTTGAGTTTATACATAAGTATAAGAAACTTGCTATTCCTGATAACCATAAGATGATTTCTTTAGATGTAGTATATTATTTACAAATATTCCAAATGATCTTGTAATAAATAGTATTTTGAACAAATGGGAAAATGTAGAGAGTACCTGTACTTTACCTAAAAATTAAACAATGCCATTTATCTTATCCTTAACACTACTATTACTATATTGATGATTCAATAATATTGTATATCAAGTCGAAGATTCTCCTATGGACAGCCCCTTGTCCCCAATTCTAGCAGAATTAGTTTTGAGAGATCTTAAGAATTCTATCCTCTCTTTGTTAGAATTTGACCTTCCTATCTATGAGAGATATGTCAATGATATTTTTTGTGTAATTCTTGATAATAAGATTGAATTAATTATTAGTATTTTTAAGGAATACCAACCCAAATTAAATTTATCCTTGAAGAGGAGAATGATTAATTAAATTTTTTAGATGTTACTGTTTTTGTTTCGTTGACAACATAAACTTAATTTTAAGTAGTTTCAGAAGCCTACTTGCTCATGTAGAGTTTTCAACTTCCTTTCAAACCATCCTATTTAACAAAAAAGATCTGTAGTATTCCATTTAATTGATAAAGCTATTTTACTTGTAAAGAATAAATTCCATAAAAATAATTTGAAATGAGGGACAAACATATCAGTTAATTCCTACCCTATACATTTCATTAAAAAACACATACATCAGAGAATTCAGTATTTATAGTTTACCGTGATTCTCAGCAACCTACAAATAGTACTGTACCATTTCCCAATCAAAAACACTTTGCAGTCTTTCTGTACCAAAATAATTTAGTAACTCCTTTACATAAAATGCTTGAGGATACTAATATCAAAGTTACTTTCAAAACTTACTGTGGCGTGAATTTTATTAAGAGTGGCTAGGATAAGATTGAAACCAGTGAATTAATGAATGTGGTGTATCAAATAAGTTGTAAAGATTATGAATAATATCCATATTGGACATATTTTATAAAACAAAATTGTTAAAATCCAAAAATTAAGGAACCCAAATCCAACATTTATGATAACAATCTCTCTGTGATCTCCTATCACCATCTAAACCAAAATCATGAATTTCTGTGGGTTGATGCTAAAGTACTATGTGTAGAAGAAAACTTTTATAAAAGTCTTATTTAAGATGTTGTACATAAAAGGCACCACAAATGTAACCTTAATTTACAGACTGACATTTCTAAGCTGCCAAAAAATTAATTTATTTATTATCCACCCATAAGCAATATATCATCTTACATAGTAAAAAAAAAAGGTAACTAGTACCTGTGTTTGGGTAGGTGAGCATATAATACACAGTTCATACAGTACATCAAATGTATTAACAAATAACTCACCAAAATAGATATACATACAGAATGAAAAATATCAAAATATCAAAGCATAAAACAAAATATAGGTATTGCTTACAAAATTCAGCGTGAAACAGTTCCAATGCTCCTGGACATAAATTTCTCTAACTCTTAATGCCCAACATGTTAAATATGTAGCAGTATATATTAATAGAATATTGATTCTAGAAATGTCTTATATAGGGTTAAACTCTTTTTTGCTGTAACTCAGTCTATTATTTTGTTTATTTCAATTTTTAGGAGCCAATCTTGTAGTATTTTTTTTCTTGTTTCCCTTAGTTCCCTCTAATGTTTTATAATTCTCATGTAATAAATTCCATACCTCAGTAGCTATGAAGTGGCTAGATCTTTTGTAAATAGTCTTTGAGACCTGTGGGAGAGACATAAGCTTATTCCTTGTCTTTGATTGTGAGCAAAGATGTTTTCTATTAAGGTCTTCATATAATTGTAATAATGAGAGAAGGCAAAATGTTCTCCTTGTATCTAATCACCCCATATTAATTTCCCCAATCTTTTTATGAAAAGATTGAATAGTTCTTATTAGTGACTCAAGAATATTTTTGTACGCACCGCCCCAAGCTATCAAACCATATGAGGTTATACTATTAACAAAGGCATAGTAGATTCTTCTCAGTGTTTGTGCTGTAAGATGTCTCAATTTGTAAAAGTTGTAGTGGTAGAATCTCACTTTGTTCACTATAGGTTTCATATAGTAGTCCCATCATAAATTACAGTCAAAGATGAGCCCCAGATATTTGTAGTTATTTACTCTTTGTAGACTATTATCCCTTATTTTTATATTTAATTAATCAGGTAAGCTGTCCTTATAACTTCCAAAGGGCATATATACTGTCTTATCTATATTGATTGTTAATTTATTTTGTTAGAACCAGTCATTCTCAATTTTTAGTTTCTTATTAATGTCTGCCTATGCTATACCTCAAGTCTTGCCTACTCCTATAACCAGAGTGTCATCAGTGTAAGCTGTTATGTCACTGGTATCTAAAAGTAGATAATTCAAAAAGATTATAAAGAACAATGGGCCAAAAATGAAACACTGAGGAACCCCAGTTTTTATTTTAACTCAAAAAGTTTTGTCTAACCTTTCGACTTGGTTCCATGCAAATCGTCTCATTGCAAACACTGACAAAAACTGTGTCTATGTCATTTCACAATAGTAATACAAAATCTTTACCCCAGGTTTCTCTTTTTTTAAACGGAACACAATTAAAAACTGTTACGAATACAAAATTCTTAGGTCTCCATATTCAAGACACCCTCAAATGGAATTGTCACGTTGACAATCTTAATTCCCAATTAAGCAAATTGTGTTACGCATTCCGAAACTTAGTTTACGCACTTAGTCCACGTATTTCCCGTTGCGTATATTTTGCAAACGTTTACTCCTATTTACGTTACGGCCTTACCTTCTTGGGTAATTCCGGTCAGAGTATTCAAACTTTCAGAATTCAGAAGAGGATAGTTTGGATAATTTGTAAATCTCACCCCCGAAACTCTTGTAAACCTTTATTCAAGGAATTAAATATCTTAACACTTCCCTGCATTTATATTTATGAAACGGTCGTGTTTGTTAAGACCGAATTACTGAAGCACCACCCTTGCTTTATACGAAACAGTCTCGTTCACGAACACTATACACGC
>NNCF01127521.1:100548-175270 GCA_002313205.1 Laupala kohalensis | reverse complement strand
TGATTTTTAAACACTATACTCAGAATAATCTATAGTTCGATAATAACTTGTACATGTAATTTTTTGCGTAAAATTACAAACATATTGACATTCTATTAGTATTATAACTCGCAGCTAACTTTTTATCTTATCTAGGAACTTATGCAAAAAAAATTTGAATCCGCCTCTGCCTTACGGCCCTTGATAGGAATTGATGGGATGGTTCCTTGCTTGCTTCCGGAGAGTAAATTAGTTTATTGTCGTCCACGTGGTCATACGCATTTTGTACTGTTTTTTGACAATAAATTTATTATTATTATTATTTTCTTACAATCACTCAAAGTTACATCTATTTTAACATACTGTTCTCTGTCTGTTAAGACTGAGAAGACTGAGTGGAGTACCTCTGACCCCCATACTATATAGTTTACTGAGCAGAATTTTGTGGTCTACCATATCGAACGCTTTTTTTAAGTCAATGAAAGCTCCTATGACTGTATTTTGTATACTTAATTCATTATAAATTTTATTGGTAACATGTGACAACACGTCTCCTGTACCCAAGTTCTTTAAAAAGCCAAATTGCTTGTCTGAGATTAAATTGTTCATGTTTATGTAAATTATAACATTATTATTTAATTTTGTTTTTTCATTTATACCTCAAACTAGGTTTGTTTTTTGTGTTTATTCTTTGTATTCCTCCTCTACTAAGTTCCTTGGTAGTTTAGTTTAGATACTTTGTACTTCTTATCTTATCTTGAGCATCAGTTGAGATATGTTCCACCTCATGATGGTATAAAAATTAGCATTGAAATGTTGTTTATAGGTTTATTAATGTTTTAATATTTTGATGTGTTTCGTGTGTTTTTAAAGATTCGTGTTTACTTGCGACATGAGTTAATAAAAACTGTGGTCTGCTTAATTTGGCCAAATATAAATATTTATATTATATTTTGTTCTAATGATCCACATTATAGCTGACATGTCCTGAACACTCACCTTTTTGCCTTAATAATTTGATGACTGCTCTAGTAGGGAGGGTTGACTATACTATACCCTTCCTCTACTCATCTACTATTTTTGTCTTTGCTCATAATCAAAAGAATCATAATTGCTCTCTCATGTAAGCTCCCACACTGCCAAATCTGGCACCTCTGGTTACAAGTTAATTTAATATGATTGAACTCCATTTTTCTCAAAACTGTGTGAATTCCATTTCTTCATTTGTGAATTGTATTTGAAGGCTGACGTGAATTATCATAAGTTTTATTGTAGTGTATATTTAAGTTCAGAGAGTTGATTCCTTCAGTTTTAGTGAAAAATCTGCAGAAATAACTTTATCGAATTGGGTCCTGCTAGATTGCCCATGTAGTGTCCTTCTTGCTTCAGAGAATCTGGTGACTGAACTTCAGAGAATCTGGTGAGTATTTCATGTCATGATTCCCAATATTACACTAAATAGGCGTATCTTTGAATTTGAGAGGATACTATTATTCTGGTTGGTACCTATATATGCTGTGTTTCTATGTCTGCTTTGATCTTATTTGTGTGTTTTGGCAGTCCTCATGACATAAACAACTTGGGGAGGCATTTTTGGAATGAAGGAAGGCACTTTAAACTAAATGACTTTAATTTGATGTTTCTTGGTGAAAATAATATGTATGACTGTTAACAGAAAAGTGAACGTTAATCTCAGTGATTTTCTTGAATTTTTTACAATCTTTTATTGAAATGTTTCTGATTATACAGGTTAATGAAATCATGTTATTCCATGGAACGAGCGAGCTGGTGGTGTCAGTGGTAGAGTTTTGGGCGTAGAGCGAAGAGCGGAAATTCCTTTCGTGACTGATAATTCTCTTGCTGCAGGCAGCCACGGGATTCCAAAAGGCATGGTCTTCTCTCAACCGGTCATTTTGGTAGATGACGTTTGGAAACCCTTCGCGCAATATCCGAGACCGAGTCAAGAAACGTGCAGATTGGATAATTTGATCCGCGGAGCGTCACGTCTCTTGAACATCTACGCGTGGGGGTTGCGGATCGGCTTGGATTGGGTGGATGAGATCAAAGAGCGCACGTCTGAAGGACGCGCCAAGAACATGTTGGACTTTATCATAGGCGAGTGCGTGAGTCGTGGCGTGGAGCGCGAAGAGAAGCTGAAAGATATCACGGATGTGTTGGAAGACATCTTGGATCACGTGACGAAACAAAGGAAGTCCGATATCGAAATACCCAAGCCGGAAGAGGAAGAGGATGAGGAAGGAGAAGTGAAAGTGTGTGAAGATGAAGACGAGAAAGCGGCAGAAGCTGAGAAGAAAGAATGTCTGGATTATCCGGATCCTCAAAGGTCGTTGAAAGAAGCGAGAATCAAGAACATGATCAATCTGCAGAAGACCATCGAAGAGATCGATTTCCATAGGGAGCTGGATCATGAGATCGATTTGGCGAATTTCCCGCACGTGAAAGATAAATTGGCGAGTCCTGAGTCGTCGACCACGGATCGCTTGTCTTTCCACTCGTCACAATCGTTGTTACGAATGAAAGAAGAAGAACAGAAGAAAGAAGATGAGAGAAGTGTCACCGGACTCTTGAGTGACATCGTCTCTAATGTGGACTTCGAATTATCGTCGGATGACGATCTGGTGAAGATAATATCAGAGGATGATGATGAGGAAGAGGAAGGGGAAGGGGAGGATTACGTAGCGGTGGAGAAGATGAGTAGAAACGAGAAAGAGGATGTTACCCTCCCTGACCTCGCTTTTAACGCCTCAAAGAAATCTAAGTCAAAAAGTAAGGCGCGGAAAAGCTGAAGAGAAAGAATCCATCTGACGTCACAAGTTCAAATGGATAGAGTTTTGTGGGATATAGACCATTTGTTCACTTAGAGGATAATCATATTGAGATTATATTTTTTGGATTCAATCAATGAAATCTAATTGAACATAAAATGAGTGTACAATGTTATAGTACGGAATAACCAATAAAATAATAATATGCAATGAACGCGATGGCTCTCATTTATTTTAATTTTAATTGAAGGAGTATCAAACGCATTTTTATTTTCTTTGCCTATACTAATATTATTGATGAAAGATCTCGATTGCGAATTGTGTGGTAAATATACGATCAAACCAGTCTTATATTGCGTCTTGAGAGGTGTTTTTTCTAATTATTTCATGACTCGCAAGTATAATTCACTTGAATGCCTATGTGCAGTATCAACATTTCTTCAGGATACGCTTCATGGATATTTTTAGCAATTTTTACTCAAAATCCTCTGTACATGACTATATACTGAAATGCTTGGCAGAATTTCTTTCCTCTTCACCGGATGTTCTTGTTCTCAATTACGGGGGTAAATTATTGGTGACTAGGAAGAGGGTCCTCCTCTTCCACCTCACCTGAAAAAAAGAAGTATTTCTTACGATTTATATGAGAAGTATGGTGTATCTACGGGGGGAGGGGGGATATAGCTCCTCCCATTGGATATGAACTTTCAACAGATAATATTGAAATTGATAAAAATTTATCTTTATCCTTCAATATTTATTTGCTATTTTAAACATTAATGAGTTTGGTAACTATTTAATGAATTGTTAATTATCTATTTGATGAATTATTGATGTATTATATTAAAGTACAAAATCCCTATACTATTAATATTTACAATAATATTTATAATAATGTTTATAAAATGTAGCCTTGATTAATGTCTAGATCCGCCACTGGGTGGATGGGTATAAACTTTTTCAGCAGCATTATAGCATAGTCGCTAAAATTTTAACAGAACATACCAACAAATAGTAAATATGTTTCAGTATCGAAATATCAAGACCATTTTCGTTCTGCACTTGTTGAAAGTTCACTTGTAAGTTCGTGAAATGTCGCTTTACTTTGAAAAATGACTTAGAAAAACTCCCTCCTGGTTTTATTTAATTTTCGGAATGTACTTTTATTTCAATATATGTACGAGAATTTTAAGCGAAGTATAACATACAATACTTAAATAATTCATAAATACTCATCATAAATCGTGTAAAATTTTAAGTTAAATTTTATTAAGAGACATTAAATATTCACTTTCTGTATTAAAAAAAGTAGTAGAGATAAACGAGATACAAATTAGTTGGAGATAAAAATTACGTAGTTAACATAATACGTTTCATCCCTTATTTCAACCCGTGACCGTCTACGAAGCTCAAATTTTATCTCGTTATATTATTATAGTAGTTTTACGTTAGTGATATAAAAATAAAATTGAGACATAGAGGAGGGACGATTGATCATTGAAATCCGGAATGTGGCTTTTGGTATGGATCTGGCGTTCTCAACCTGGTGTTCGAGAGCACCGTGCTGCTCTTTAAATGTTATCAGGCGCTCTCCTCACGCGAGGGAAAAGTGCTCACGAACATCTCAATTCTTCTTTTTTTATAATTCACGAGTTGGAATAATTGTTAACTCATCACTGTGCGTTTGCTAAGGAAGACGCAAGAGTTCTCTAAATGGACGATTTGAAATCACGCTTCAAGCGTCAATAAAAAAGTATTTTGTCTAGCAATAACATAACCAAGCTTTTAACTAAAGTTTCTGTATTACAGTACTAAGTACGTTATGCCATTTTATAGTGAGCAATTTGTAAAGGAGTGTATGTTTCCTTAGTGATTACTCTTGGCCAAAACTATTACATACAATACCCTACACTGCATTTGGATTAATTGTAGATCTTAAGGTGGCTATTTACACGTCAAATATGTGAAATATAAATATCAAAATTTGAGATTGAATGTCTGGGATTAAAATATAAAAATCTTTATTTATGTAGAGAAAAATCGTGGACAGCGAAATAAATATGAAGTCGGTATTGGACAGTGGAATTGATCTTTATGCAAATCTACAGTTTTATTCCAAGCATGATGAAATGTTGCACAATTGGTCTTTAAACAAAGAGGAAGAACGCTGTATACATGAGATTTCAGGAACTAACCCCCATCCCCTATTTTCCACTGTGCATAATTTGAGTAATTATTGATGACATTTTACCCATTTGACTTTCAAACTCAAAAAAGAAAATTATTCTACAATGCTATCAACCTAAAAGAGGCATGTGAAGGGAGTGTTTTTTATAAGTTACGGAAAATGTTCATTATTAGTGTCGCATCCACAGTTTTTGGGATCGATGAGATAAATTGTTATACGCCCGACATCGTTAAGCAAAAGTTAATTTCCCGTGGGGGGAAGACACACGTATAACCCCTAGAAGTAGAATGGTAAGTAGGCGAGGTATAAAAATATTGGAAAACAACACATACGAATGTCGAAACCATGATTTAGACGTTATACCTCAGGGGGTGGTTTATAGTGCTTGCTAATGTTTTATTACATTATTGTTTGCTCAGTCAGTCATTGTTATATGCAATGTGAAACTTCACAGAATCTCTAACTTGTATGCCTTTATTGCAATATTTGTCTCATTTTTTAAATTTTTTTACCGTATTTTAGACGTCATATCTTAGAGGGTGGTTCATAGTGGTTCATAATTTTTTAGTAGTTTGATCTTTGTACTTTAAAGTATTGTTGTATTTAATATGAAATATTTAAGAATCCCTAAAAAACGATCGGCACTAAAATCTTATGTCTATTTGTTTCATTTTATCAAAGTTCACGATACTGTTTAAATATCAAAATAATATTGTTCCTCGATGTTTACACAACTATATACGTAAAAGTTCTTGAACTAAGTCATATTAAATTTACAACCATTTTCCGTAGAAATTATTGGAGAGCCAGTAGATAGAAAACGACGTTTTCCTTTACCTCCATAAAAGTCATGTCACGTCTTTAACTCCATAAAACGTGAAAATAAATCGAATAATTAAGATATTGGGATGGTGATGTGTATTCCAGACGTTATAGAAAATATCAGTACGCTTGAAAACAAAAACAAAAAAGACTTTGATTTTTGGACTTTCGTCCAGCTACAATCGCATTCTATCCGTGTGCGTGGCAACGCGGGCCGAACAGTTGCATGCTGAGCTATGGAAATGCACATACAGAACGCTATTAGACCTACACCTCCTCCAAAATATAGGGAGTTTTTTTGAGATGGGCGGACGCGGGCGGGTCGCAGCATCGATGGTGAACTGTTTATTAATGAAGTACTTGCTTATTAAGGAAGTAAAATTAGTTCGTATTCGTTTTTGTAGTTTGTATTCTGGTTAATAAATATTCCTGAGACAACTTAATTTTTATTTCACTAGTTATGTTGTATGGCAGTTTCGAAAAATATTTTTATAATATATTTTTTAAGATAAAATTTTTGCTAGATCGTTAAAACATATTTTTTACAATAAACTTACAGTATAATAAATGTCTTAGCAATTTCGTTTATACCAAAGCCACCGTTTCTCTACATGATATCATGATTACGTAATAAATGCGTGCTACCTATCACAAGTTTTAAAGTGTTACACAAAAACAGATTTTTCGAAGTTTCATTAGTTATTAAATGATAGTAATTAATTGTGAAATGATTTTGTTGGAAAGCGTATAAACTTGTGTAAGTACGAAGTGGTAGTTAATAGTAATTAACTTTATATTCCTTATATAAGAGTAATAACTAACCTCTTTTCCGGGCCGATAGGTTTCCTCCACTTATTCTTTTCTTTTCCAGATAGCTTTTCACTTTATCTATAATATAGTCAAATGTCGATATAGACATTCTCGCATAACGCATGAAGTTTTCCTCGTTCATTCATAACATTGGAAACATGATGATGAAACTCTTCATAAAGTTTCAAGAGCGGGGGTCTAGGGGGAACCCGCTAGAGTGCGGGTTCAAACTGCTTGGTCGAACTAAGTGAGGTTTTCAGCTGGGGTATCCTTCAAATGTTGGTTCGGTACCATACTTTCCCCGTCATCCTAACATCCTTCCTCCCCAAGTCATGGTCAAGTGGAAGAGCAGGCCTCATTGCCTAACCCTTGCAATATATAAATAAAATATTTTGATATAAACATATAATAAAATATTTAAAAAATTCTCCCCGAACGTACCTCATTTGACCACTCACTCGTCCTTTCAAAGTTAACAATTTAAAATAGGAATTTTGACAGAGCAAATTCCTACGCGAGGCTTTAAATCATATGCCACCATCTTATCATATCACCATCTTATCATATTCCGGATAGCCCCCGCACCGCGCCCCGTGTGACCGTACACCATCTTAGCATAATTGCGCGCAACGTTGATGATCAAGGAGCTGTGGATAAATTGCTTCTGACAATGAGAGTAAAAGAGTATTTATTTTTCATGATGCTCGCATATTTGATATTATAGGAGCAACGTAATATACAACGCACGCGAAGGAAGGAAGCTCCTCAATATTATTGATTTTAACCTGCACAGTGTGCTTGGGGATATAAATTGATTAATTATACAAGCTAGTAGTGTGGTGCACTCATGAGATTACGCGGGGCGTAGATCAATGGCCTGGACCGCTAATATGGCCGTTAACATATGTGACCATAACATGGCGTGATACGCCATTGTCTAATTGGATTACAACATGCGTTTTGAGAGACGTTAACTCAGTAAGTGAGTGAAAGCTGATTATTAGTATTTTCAAGATTTGTTACAGGTCACGGGAAGAAGGACTCCCAAACATATTCAAGGGGTGTACCAGGACGATGATAACAAGCTTCGGCCTTGTGTTTAAGGATTGTGACACATACTGAGGGATGATGAGTTGGTGAAAATGCGATTAGATGCATGTTCGATGGTGACAAGTAGAGAAACATAGCTTCGCAGGAAGTATAAACGAACATATTACATGAGAGAAATCCACGCCCCCTGTAGATGATTACAATTAAGAATATATATTTGTTTATGTCCGTGGGAGAATTCCATGTTTATGCAAGTAATAACATTGTATACTAGCAAGTGTCGCCCCCTATACGTACACGCGGAACTACGTACGTAAATGTACGTGCACAAAACTTGGTGGAGACGTGCAGGGGTTGCATTCGGGACGAAAACGGAAATAATAATAAGCCAAACCACACCAGAGATATAACGTGAATACGGTAGTCAGGGAAACAATCGTTTAAACCAAAACCCAATATCTTCGAAACCAGAAGGTGTATTGAGTCGCGGTTTCGACAGTAAGTTGGGAAGGGTACATTCAGATTGAAGACATGGCGGAAGAACACAGAGACCACACGTCTAATGGAGTGAGAAGTGAGTCAAGTGATAATGCGTCCACAAAGGATGAAGATGATAGGGTTTTAATGCGCTCGCGCACGTATCGAAAGGTTGGGATCACTGAATCTAGTACAATGGAGCAGTTTTATGACAAGGTATTACAAACATTGAAAGATAAACCGTTCAAAAAGGTGTCAAGTAGAACGAAGTATAGAATGCGGAAATTCTTGCGAAGTCTCTGGCAAGGGTCGTGAGACAGGACAATGAGTGTTTGAGTCAGCGTGTGGCGGAGCTGGGAAAGACAGACAAACATATTGAATAGCAACGAAGCGCTATAGACCTTGGAGGAGCGAATAGTGTCAACCATCGACGAAAGATGGAATACGCAAACTGCACGGATCGATAGGGATCGAGATAGATTTGAGAAGCAGTTGGTAGAAAGTACGAAAAGAATAAACAACATCCCTTCAGGGGTTGAGGGTTCTACTGATGGTCGAGAGAGTGGATACAGTGCCGACGGACATTCTACTCCCTGCAATGGACGACAGGTTATCTACTATGCAACGCATACTTGAGGAGGAACAGGAGGCCCTGGGGAGTACATTGGTCAATAAAATATTGACAGAAAGGATGGAAAGGAACGAGGTGCCATTGGATGGTGGATAGGAGACATTCGCACAGGTGGTGAGTCGTCGAAAACGACGAAAAAAGAGGATAATACTGTGGGGAAAATAAAAGACGCAGATGTAGATGTGATGCAGTGTGTAAGGGATATGCTGGATGAGGAAAAAACAATTCCAGTAGATGCATGTCGCAGTACACGACGTGGTCATGTACTACTAGAATTAGGTGACGATGTGTCGTATAATAAATTGCGTGGAAGGTTCAGGATGCGACTGGTCTGGAAGAGATTCCCTTAAAAAAGATACGTCCGAAATTAATAGTATACTGTGTCCCAGAAATGACGGAGGTAAAATTTATAGAAACCTTACGAGAAAGGAATGGAGTGACAGGACATGAAATTCTCATTATAAGGAAAATAGGTAACTCGACGTGGTCCCAAAAGAACTGGGTGGTGGAGCTTAACAGAATGGTACACGGACAATATGCGCCGCGAAAAGATATACACTCAGTACACTTCCCATAGAGTTGCACCATACGGTTCTACAGGTGCATGAGGTACGGTCATATGGCACGGTCTTGTAGAGAGATGTGTGGCCATTGTGGGGATACGAACCATAAATATGCGACATGTCCTACGAAAGGAGAAAAAGGAAAATGTATACATTGTCTTCGTCGCCCTCAGTCATTTAATCACAGTGTAACTAGTACTATTTGCCCAGAGTACTGCCGTGAAAAGAGATCTTACGCGCAGCAATGGACTCTGAGAATTAAAATTCTGCAGAAAAATTTAAACCGTGATCAAATAGGCACCTTTGAAATGATAAAATTAGAGAATAATGCGATAGATATATGTGTGCTACAGGAGCCATATATGCGTTTCGGAAAATTTTGCAATATGCCTCCCAGAATGCGTTGTATTTGTGTTGCTCATGGGACCTCTCCAATTCTAGTGTGCAACCCACAGCTGAAGATAATAGAATATAAACAGTATACGAATGAATATGTTCAAGCATTATTAATTGGGGCTGGTGCGTATACGGTGTTGTTGATTAATGTGTATGTAAGGTATGAGTACACAACAAGAGAGATATACCTATGTTTACAAAGGCTATTGGATGAAAATAAGAGAAAGAATGTGTAGATTTGTGGAGATTTTAATGGGAGGTCGCTATTGTGGGGAGACAAAGTGAATAATAAAAAAGGGCGCGACCTGGAAAATTTCCTGTTCAAAAACGATTTAACATTGGTCTCTCTCTATATATAGCAGAATATGGTAAATCTGTGATAGATTTAACTGTGCAGAACAGAACACGATAGACAACGGCAATAGAGTGGCCGGTTTCCAACACAATACGGAGTGATCACGAAAATATAGAATTTGTAATAGAATCAATTGACGACAAACAGGCCGGCAAAACAACAAGGAACTATAGACGAGTTGCATGGGACAAACTGGGACGGGACACCGGGCACAAGGACCAATATGACGGGAAAATAATACCGACGAATATAGATTCGCGAGTGAGATATATACAAGAAGATAACATCATTTTCACGGTGGAGCCAGGAGTTAACTGAGATGAAACGTAACATGGGGAGGATGCGACAACGATACCACCTGAAACCTCGGAACTCATGTGTGAAGGCTCTGGGACGGGACGAATACATTAAGGCATTACGAACATATCGTCGTAATATACGTCGTACCAAAAGAGAATTCTGGTTCGAGCACTTGGAATCTAATTAAAAGAAATCAGTTTGGGACCTACCCTATATAATGGGTCGGGAAAAGCTGCAAATGAAGACAGTATGGATGACTGTACGACAGGATGAAAATTACACGACGGATTGGTTAGACACAGGCGAAGTGCTACTGAAAAATATATTAGGATGCACGCAAGTGGGAAATGTGCCAGTGAATGTGACTGACTGTATGACAGCAGAGTGAATCTGTACTCACTGAATCGGTGGTTAAACAAACAGTGGATGAGATTAAACCTGGGAAAAGTCCTGAGTTCGACAATATAACGGATGATAATAATAATAAATTTATAATAATAAATTTATTGTCAAAAAACAGTACAGACTGCGTATGACCACGTGGAGGACAATAAACTAATTTACTCTCCGGAAGCAAGCAAGGGACCATCCCATCAATTCCGATCGAGGGCCCTAAGACAGAGGCGGATTCAAAAATTTCAGCAAAAGTTCCTAGATAAGATAAAAAGTTAGCTGCGAGTTATAATACTAATAGAATGATGATAAAATATCTCTAGGCCCGTTACTCGTACACAATAACGGGTATTATGAATATGTGTATAACATCGGGTTATTTTCCGCAATCATGGAAATTGGGAGTCTTGCTATTATTACTAAAACCAGGAAACAGGGATGTACACCAGGCTGAACCTTATCGGCCGATAACCCTGTTGCCAATGCTGAGGAAATTATTGGACAAGTATATGTCAAATACTATAAGGAGTGAAATAGGTAGGCAATTACACAGTCGACAGTTCGGATTCCCTGAGGGTCTGGTTACGTATGATGCTTTTGTGCCCTTCTGAATATGATAAGAAATTCGAATGCAAAATGTAAACTATTGATGTTTATTGATTTTAAAGGAGCATTTGACAGTGTCCACTTGGACGTCGTACACGTCCAAATAGATGCTCTCAATTTCTCTGAAAAAATGAAGAAACTACTGGTGTCCTATCTCAGCGAGGGATATGTATTGTTGGAATTGGGGACGGAATGTATATATGGAAAGTTAAATAAAGGGTGCCCAGTGGGGAGCCATGTTGGCCCTTTGTTATGATGTGTTGTTCTCGACCGTGTGTTGTAAGGGGGGATGATTTTGTAGCATACGCCGATGATCTTGTAGTTATGGTCCAAGCCAATAATCGAAAAGACATAGAGGATACCGGGGCAGTAGCATTAAGATATGCGATTGAAATAAGTGAAATTGCTCAATTAACGGTATCGAAGACTAAAACAGGGGGAATGGTGATTGGCCTCAAACATGGAGGGATTAATAGAAGAGACCTTATAGTACGTGTTGGGAATGACCGTTTACCAATACGCCAACAAGTGAAATACCTCGGGTTGATTTTTGATGAACGGATGACCTTCACACCACATCTGGAATATACTGGAGAACGAATCAAAAAAAAATAGTTTCCATCGAGTAGACTTGAACAAATATACGCTGCCATATGATAAATTACGGACTTTTTACCTTACAGCTGCTCCTTACATATGGTTGTGTGGCACGCCCAGACAAAGAAACAATTTTATGAGCGTAAACTAAACAGTTGTCAGAGAAGTTGTCTGCAGCTATATCTACACGAGCTATACTAGTAATAATGGGTCTATTACCTATAGATTTATATATCGATAGGATGATTTTGCATATTATTTGAGGCGATATAAGAGCATACAACTAATTGATCGTGTCATAAAGCCTACCATGTCAGGTTGGAAGAAGGAGATAGATTGAGTACTTTGGGGCTGCTGGCAACGTAGATGGGAGATAAGGAAGAAGCAGGTCTCCGTGGTTTTATACCGCAAGTGAAATTTGTTGTAGACAATAGTCAGACCGACTAAACAGGCAATAGAAATGCTTAGAGGACATACCCATATTAGAACATACCTGAAACGACGAGGGTTCACAGATGAAGATATTTGTTTGTGTGGATGCGGGCGAGAGACTGTGTCGCATGTGCTTTTTGAATGTTCTCTCAACGACCAAGAAAGACGAGAATGGTATGGAATCTTAAAAAAGAAAGGAGTATACACGTGGACGTCGTTATCGGAATTAATAAAAAGACAGTTATGAGGCATTTGAAGACTACGTACCTGGAGTTACATTGATGAGAAAAGCGCTCGATAATGGGGATGTTCCTGCGTACTCGCGACGGGGACGGTAATCTCCCTAGCTAGTATAAGAAGACGGCCATAGGTAAAGAGAGTACTTATATCACTAAGAAATTGAGACGTGCCTGTCAACCACATAATAATAAATTTATTGTCAAAAACAGTACAAACTGCGTATGACCACGTGGACGTCAATAAACTAATTTACTCTCCGGAAGCAAGCAAGGGACTATCGCATCAATTCCGATCAAGGGCCGTAAGGCAGAGGCGGATTCAAATTTTTTTTGCAAGTTCCTAGATAAGATAAAAAGTTATAATACTAATAGAATGTCAATATGTTTGTAATTTAACGCAAATATGTTTGTAAATTTACATGTACAAATTATTATCGAACTATAGATTATTCTGAGTATAGTGTTTAAAAATCATACGAGTTGAAAAAACACTAAATTCACGATTTATTGTTACAATAAACACGCCCCTAGACAAAGCCTAGAGAACCTATATGAGAAATCCGCCTCTACCCGAAGGAAAAACGGAGAAAAACCCGGGCCAGGATGGGGCTACAGAATTTATGTACACAACCGTGCCAAAGTTGAGAACACATAAAATTAAATTAATACGAGCCATAAGACAACACAATCATGCAAGAAAATAGTTTTTGAAATGGTTATAAGTTATTTAAAAAGTACTACAGCAATGGCGTGATACAGTACAAGACGAATTTAACTTTTATTAAAATCAATAAATTCTTTTACAGTGTAGAAGCACTGGTGCAGGGGGTAGTTTTCAACCGCGGATTTGAAGATATTCAATTTCATAATATCTTTTATATTCTTGGGCAGGGAATTATGTAGAACGATTCCCGAATGATGCGGTCTTTTTGGCAAAGAGTGGTTGACACTCTAGGCCGATGAATATTACTGCTATTGCGAGTATTGTGTTCGTGAACGAGACTGTTTCGTATAAAGAAAGGGTGGCACTTCAGTAATTCGGTCTTAACAAACAAGACCGTTTCATAAATATAAATACAGGGAAGCTTTAAGATATTTAATTCCTTGAATAAAGGTTTACAAGAGTCTCGGGGGAGAGATTTACAAATTATCCAAACTATCCTCTTCTGAATTCGGAAAGTTTGAATACTCTGACCGGAATTGCCCCAGAAGGTAATGCCGTAACGTAAATTGGAGTAAACGTTTGCAAAATATACGCAACGGGAAATATGTGGACTAACTGCGTTAACTAAGATTCGGAATGCGTAACACAATTTGCTTAATTGGGAATTAAGATTGTCAACGTGACAAATCCATTTGAGGTTGTCTTGAATATGGAGACCTAAGAATTTTGTATTCGTAACAGTTTTTAATTGTGTTCCGTTTATAGAAAGAGAAACCCGTGGTAAAGATTTTGTATTACTATTGTGAAATGACACAGACACAGTTTTTGTCAGTGTTTACAATGAGACCATTTGCATGGAACCAAGTCGAAAGGTTAGACAAAACTTTTTGAGCGTTGGCGTAGTATTAAAGAGGCAAATGGGAAAATGATAGAAATTAAGACTAATTATACACAGTGGGTTTTATATGAATGTTTGATATGATCGACATATGCCAGAGGTGAGAAATATCCTCAATCAAAATAAGACACGTCCAAAACAGAAACAAAAATTGAAGCGGAATGTATCATAACCCAGTTATTGGCTCACAAGCCGCGGCACTCGGGAAACCAGATTTATATTTGGTATTCGTTAAGATTGTTATAGGTATTGCCATTAATAATATGTATGTAATGATAACTAAAATAAATAATTTTATTTTATATAAAGGTGGTGATCACAGCCTGAAAAAGATTTGAGTACGCCTGGGTGATGAAACTAATATTTCGTAAGGTAAAATTATTTTTATTTTATTCATGTGCCACAAATAAAATTGGTTTTCCACTTTATTTTAGAACAGTTTATTTTGTTTTGTTTGTTTCTTGGTACGTGAGGTATTTACACCAAAGCAGTAATATTGAAGACTAGCGAAAGTGAATATATTTTAAATTAATTTATTGAAACTGGTCATTTTTGACCAGCCATCAATTTACACCTGTTTCTTAAAATAATACAAATTATTTACAAAATTAGTTCTCCCAAAAGTGTCCTATATTTTTTATTGATATTATTTGGTCAAGAATCACTTCACACAAAGTAAGTCCTACATTAGCATAGCAGTATATTTGTTCAAACACACAATCACACTATATAAATCGCTACACACTACATAGCACTCACACAATCACACTACACTTACTCGAAAGTTTTAAGTCTTTTTAATCTTCTGACCAGTTTCTAGTTGTCAATGATCTCGATTGCCTTCACACTGATATGTCCGTGTAGACTTAGTTCATGTTTGGCTGCAAATCATCTTATTTCACTGGAATTATAGGGGATCTCAAGGTCTCGGTGTAGGTCACAATTTCTGATATACCACGGGGCATTCACATTTCGTAGCACTCTATTTTGAAAAGTCTGAATACATTTAATTTTACTTTCTTTAGCACAACCCCATAGTTGAATGCCGTATAGCCAAATTGGTTTCAAAATTTGTTTGTGTAATAATAATAATTTATTACGTATATCCAATGAGTTGCGTCCCAGAAGCCTATATTGAAAATTGTCTATACTTGAGACCAGGTTCACTTCTTTTCTTTTTGACGTGTTCCACCCACCTCAACTTGGGTCATACAAAGGTATTTCGCAGCGTTTTCACAGGGGATAATTACTCCATTTAATTTAACTGGTAGGGCATTTCCATTTTTTTATTTGTAAAACTAATATTAGTAGATTTGTGCTCGTTCAGCTAAATCTTCTATCTTCTCGTCCATTGATAAATTTTGGCACTGGCATTTTGTAGCTTTTTGGTAGCTTCTTGCACATTTGAATCTAATGCCATAAACGCCGTTAATGCATCATCAGCATATGTCGCGGCAGTAACATATTCTGGCTGTGGTAGGTCGCTTGTAAACAGTAAATAAAGAGTGGGACTCAGTACACTACCTTGTGGCACTCCCGCTCGTATGTCTTACAAGTCTGAGTACTCATCGTTTTGTTTGACCGTGAACAATCTATTTGAAAAAAGATGTTATTAACTCGACATACAGTCTACGAAGAAATTTGTACAGTTTTACGTATCATGCCATCATGCCATACCTTATCAAAGGCTTGGGCATAGAACTCTAATTATGGAATGCTGGGTTCGTGCAGCGCGAGGGAGCCAGCCGCTCAGATACCCCCCACCACTAGCAAGTGGTCGGGTCGGTCGAGCTCCGCGTAACACTGGAGGCTCCGCATAACACTGACGTTTTGTTATACGTCTGTTTGTCTTTAATACGAATTTTTAAGTTTTATTGTTAAAATACTACTTACGACTAAAAAGGGTAATTATTTTATGAATGAAATAATTTCTGTATTCCATATTAATATTTATTTTTTAATAGATTGTTCACACACAGCACATGATATATTTTTTTCTACAGCCATAACATTTTTACATTACATATTTTGAGACAAAATAAATTTGTACAGCTTTTGGCGCTTACCTTGCTTTGAATTATTAATTGTTGAAGTTTTCTCTTTTGCGTATGGCAAATGTTTTCCTTGCATGCTTTAGAACACTAACATTATCAATTTGCAGTACCCTTATGTATTCGTATGAATCATCTAAAATTCTCGTAACACTATCTAGATTCGGTTTGGTCAATTGTTCTTTTAAACCTAAGCCATATGGGTTTCTGGTATTTAACAGATCAAATAACTTTCTATAATCCTAATAAACTTAATTGTTACATCACAACCTACAAATTCAGGGTGATTGCTTTGTAACAAAAATTCTAAAGCATTAGCAACACTACTACTCAACTCCTGCGCTGCCAATCGCACATTAATTAATAAAATATATGGGAATGGGAGAGCTTGTTAGAAAACTTCAAACCTTCGTTTGTTTAAGCAGTCTTTCTATATATTTAAATTCTATTTTGTCACCATGTCCTGAACTAATTTCCTTCTTTTTACCCAGAGTATTTCTACAAAGTTTTAACATGTGGCATGCATCAAGCATGACATAAATGAAATGACTTATTCCTACAATTTAAAAACAAGGTTTTGAAGGCAACTTTTTGTAAGGCAGAAACATTAGTTGCTGTACCGTCACAGGTTAGATTATGTACTTTGATTCTAGCATCTCCGAGCTTGATTATAGCCATTTTAATTAATTGAGAGAGAATTTAGCGTTAATTGATTTAATAAAAAAGTAAGCAATAGCGCACTTAAAATTCTCTTCAGTAAAGAAAACCTGAAACACTAAAGCCTCTGTTGCCAGTTCATCTTTGTCTTCATCATTTTCTCCTAACCCTATCGGGATATCCTATATTTCTACCAGTATGGTGTTCGTATATTAATTGCTTTCTTAAGCTCATATAATTAAATTAACATTTTTCAAAGAGTCCTTAGTTTTAATATTATTTTTAAGAAACATGAAAACCTCACTTAAAAAGTCAGGCGAACAGTTAAATTTGCTAAGCCAACTTATCAAAGTTGATGGATTAGGGAGACAAAATCCATTTTTTTTCTTCTTCAACCCCCATGGTGGGTTGAAATTTCGCTTCTTCTGAAAATTTAAAACGTATGTATATTCTCAGGTATTTAGGTTATCTTAAACCTAATAAAACTATAAAAACTTGTTTCATAATATGCATACATTCTCAATTTTCATAACGGGGAGCATTAAGTTCAATTCCCATCCTCTGAGGATCGTAAGGGGTGCTAGCGGGTAATCGGAATCATTTTCTATCGTCACATGCAGTTTCAGCGAACCAATATATCCGAAAATATATTCAACCCCCAATGGGGGTTGCAAGAGGGTGGTTGGGTAGTTCAAATCAGTTTTTATCGTTATATTCGGTTTCAGTTCACCAAAATACCTGAGAATACACACACATTTTTAATTTTCATGAAAAACGAAATCTCAACCCCCCTGGGGGCTGTAGGGGGTGCTAAGGGAAAACTGGATAACTAAAGATTTGTTAAAAGTCATAATTGGTTTCAGTTTCAAAATACATAGGGGTAGTAGTGTCTACCTTCTGGGTTTCGACTTTTTTTCCTTTTTGTGTGCCTGTGTAATTATTATTATTATTATTATTATTATTATTATTATTATTATTATTATTATTATTATTATAGACGTTTTGAAAATAAATTAACCTCTCTGGAAAAACAACTGTGATGTTACAATGACTCAAACAAAAGGGGAAGTTGAAAATAGAAAATTTATTCTTAATCAGAAATAGTTTTACCATAGTTAATCCATGAACTCAACTGAAAATGAACCTATGAGATAGAAGTCTGTAGCAGAATTCTGGAATACATAGCGGTCTCATACTGTAAGATATAACACCAACTCATCCTGGTAGGCTAGTGAATTGTCTAGAACTAGTTAATAAATGTGAACCTTCTGTTTCGTTATTGAATGCAAAGGAAAAATGCTTAACTGGATATAATAAGGACATGATGCAATACTCAATTTTTGGTGGAAGTACCTAGAAGCCATACATACTCCTTCAGTCAACGTCATCAACAATGTAGATGATATACCAGGATTCCGAAGTCTGGCAATCACCTACTTGAAGCCTAAAAGCCCATACCCCCCTAAAAATACAGGTCAAGATTACGCCACAGTGCAGTTATAAGAGAAGGGTCTCTAATCGGAGAGATGAAGGGATTCATGCAAGAAATGCAGGACCAAGTCATCGGAACCAACATTTATAAAAAGTACAGAGAAATGCAAGTTGTTGACAATAAGTAGAATCTGCTTCCAGTCGTCAATGGCAATAGATCATACAACCAATGTTTGTATTTAGCTAACATACAATAGTTGTACCGGTATATCTTGGAGAAACTAAATCTACATCCCAATAAAATTATTACCAAAATACAAAAGTTTGCTATCGTAGAAACCTACTGTAATGGTCGCACTGTGCTTAACTTACTAAGTCAAGAATGAGGTATGCTGTTTTGCCTCTTAAATGTTAAGAGCCAATTGAATAATTCCTGAATATACATGATAAAAGTAAATTTTTCGGCGAGTCTCGGACCAAACGGTCTGCTCTTTCGTCTAACCATTACGAATTTTATTTTACAATTGCTCAATATTTTTAGAAAGAAAAAAGGAAGACAGAGGTGTGTGTGTGTGTGTGGCGTGGGGGAGGATATATTAAAATGATATCGGATAGCGTGTAAGTGGATAGAAAGAGAGTGGAAATTGCGAGTTCACGGTATGTCTTGTGTGAAGAGTATTGGCGAGCAGCTACAGAGGTCGATTGATTTTAATCCACAGTACACACGTATGCAAGAATGAGAAAAGTAGAGCTATCTCTCTCAGACGCAGTACTTATTGTCTCTATGATTTCACTCGGATGAAAATCGGAGGAGGATAGAGAGACAGCCTGAGGGTGACGATGTGTGGCGAACGGAGAGACATGAGCGAGTACAGTGCGTACGCTTTGCTTGAGCGCACGACCATAAGCAGTAGTCCTTTGGGTGAGAGGAGTAGCGGGGGTACTTCTCTAAAATCATTGACTCATTATTGGAATAGCGTGCTTCTGGAGAATAAAATTTCCCCTCCCCGTTATTATAAGAAGTTTTTAACTGCTTACAGTACATTTATTAAATTTATTATTATTATTATTATTATTAAATAGTAAAAGAATAAATATAATAGTACACTGAAATTAGATGAAAAACCGGCCCTTAGGGGAGAAAATTTGTAAAGTCATGAAACTTGGTAATTAGGTGTAGAATGTAGAAATGTTTACGATTATTAACTCTCTCCCAAAATTTACGCCACTAATAAAAGCCACCCTAATGTGCACGTTCGCGGTTTTTGTCATTTTGATGCAAAACGGTCAGGTTTTCGAGAAAGTAATCCACATGAATAAAATGTTTCTCACTAAATTTCCTACAAAACAAATGATAACAGCTTTTGAGTTAAGTCAAGTGGTTCGCGAGATATATGATCTCCAATCAGGGTAGTTTTCAAAATCACAATTTCTTCGTCATTTTTTGATAAAGAAATGATGCTTTATGCATATTAGAACCTTGAAAGACCCATGAATCAACATGTAGTGACATACGCAACAAAGCTGCCTCAATACGATTTTCGATCGAAAAACTCGGGTTTCAGTGAGAATAGGTGACCGGGTATCCCGCACATATTTCGTCAAATATTCCCTGTGCGCGTGGATGTTAACGTTGCAACTGTTTCATGCAATTGGTTTTGAGAAATTTGATAGGAATTTGTTTCTACCATGTATTTAATGCATGCGTGTATAAATATACATACATTATACACACATGTATAAAATACATGGCAGAAAGAAATCTCTATTAAATCTACCCCCTGATACTATTACTAGTAAACTAAGATATGTATACTATAACATTTTTTTTCTGTATTAACCGATAAGAGGAAACATACCACGGAAATTTTGATTTGGCTTGCGCGCACAAATGTAGTGTTAGCACTGTAGTTATCTCTTTTTAGCGGTGAGCCGTTATCTCTCATACGCTGTACTTGTTGCCTTTGTTTTCGCTCAGATGAGTATCAGAGGAGGAGGGTAGAGAGACAGTCAGAGGATGATCGTGTGCGGAGTAAGAGGAGCAAGATATAACGTGTAAGAGGTCATTTACGTATATAGATAATGCGTAGATAAATATAATATAATTTGTATTATAAACTGTAGTTTCATAATAGTGAAATAGCTGATCGAAGTAATCAATACGACGCCAATATCTAAACGTAGTCTTTAACAGCATGAAAACAAGTTGGTACAAGGTTGGAACAGGGGCCTCCAAAACGACTCCCGCCACGAGTTTTATATATGAGATTCAGGTACGTTACTGGCGAGGAGCAGATAGGCAGAGAGACACGGAGAGGTAGCGGGATTGCTCTGGGTGGGTTCCCGGGTCGATGGCACTCGTCCGTCCGACAGACAGCGCTGCAGTCGCGCGCGTTCGGGTGGCGAGCGCCACAACTCCCTCTGCGGCAGTGGAGCGACGCGATTCTCTCGCGACGGACGGTGACTGAAGCTCCGGGACAAGCGAAGATCAGCATTGACTACAGTGACCATCGTGACAACGAGCGGTGAGTGACTTCTCCCACCCCATCACTCATGCAAACCATGTGCTTCAGAAAACAGCTTCGGGATCAGTGTCAACTGTTAATCTTTTATATTATTAATGCACTATTTGTTAATGTTGGATTGAAGTCTCTAGAATTCCGTATGTTTTATACCCGTTCTCACTGTTTTTCTTTTCTTCTCTCGAACTTACATCTTTGTCTCAAAAACCACATTCTTCTTAGGTATCATTTATCACAAATATTTTATTATTTGCGCAGCTAAAAACAAAGATTACTACAATTACTAAAATCGAACAACCGGATGAAAGCCATGTGGAATATTGTTAACAATTACACGTCAACTTCTGAAAATCGCGAAGAAAATGTTTCTTTACTAAACGATGCCAAAATTGTATCAAATCCTCAGTACATCGCAAGTTTGTTTAATTCTTACTTCTCAGAAGTTGGTAAAATAACAAACTCAATATATCCAANTAAAATAACGAACTCAATATATCCAAATCAATGTCCTCCAATTATTACCACCCACATACCCAATTCTATGTTCACTTCCGAAACTAACGCCAGTGAAGTCATGGGAATCATCAGCTCATTAAAAAACAAATTTTCAAGAGGCATAGATATACCAGAGTTTATTATTAAATTTTCGTCCCACGCTATATTAAATCCACTCACAAATATTTTTAATAGTTCTTTATCGGAAGGAATGTTTCCCAACATATTTAAGAGAGCTAAAGTGAAACCTTTACACAAGAAATGAAACAAACTTAATACCGAACAATATCTCTACTATCCACTTTCTCAAAAATCCTAGAAAAATTGTTCTATAAGCGTCTTCTAGATTTTTTATCAAAAAATAACATTCTCTCTGACGATCAACACGGTTTTAGGAAATCCTTNCTTCTTAAACGATGTTACCACATCTCTTGACCGTGGAGAAAATCCTCAGGGTGATTTTCTTGACTTATCCAAAGCATTCGATGTCATCGATCACGGAATTCTCCTTACCAAATTGCATTCTTTAGGCATTCGTGGACTTCCACATCAATGGCTAACTTCTTATTTAAAAGATAGATATCAACAAGTAGAAATATCCTATACTAAAAATAAAATACTTGAGCGTTGTCTTTCAGAAACAAAGCCACTTACTTGCGGAGTACCCCAAGGATCAATTCTCGGCCCTATACTCTTTTTATTGTATGTGAACGACATGTCATCATCCACATCAGATTGCAAAATGGTTCTTTTTGCTGATGACACTAATTTACTATGTAAACACGCCAATGCTCAAAACGTTTTGTCTAACCTTTCGACTTGGTTCCATGCAAATCGTCTCATTGTCAACACTGACAAAACAGTGTCTATGTCATTTCACAATAGTAATACAAAATCTTTAACCCCGGTTTCTCTTTCTTTAAACGGAACACAATTAAAAACTGTTACGAATACAAAATTCTTAGGTCTCCATATTCAAGACAACCTCAATGGAATCGTGTGTTGTGAGATTGTAACGATTGAACCAATTTCATTAGTTACAATTTGTTTCTCAGTGAATTCTAAGTATTATTTCATTGCATATTTTGGTAGTACTTTTGAAGGAAAGCTTATGAACATTAGCGAGTACTTATGTATTTCTGAAAATAAACACAAGATATTTTGAATGGACGTGGGAATTTTTCAAAAAATAAAATAAAATACAGGAACATAAATTATTCCTCACATATTATTTTGGTTCATAGATCCTGTAGATACAAGCTATGATAAATGAATAAAAGAAAGCGAGTAAATTATCAGACAAGTTAAAAGTCGTGGAAGATTGATTTTAAAATGAAGCAATCG
Organism: Laupala kohalensis; assembly: GCA_002313205.1. Lineage (NCBI taxonomy): Eukaryota > Metazoa > Arthropoda > Insecta > Orthoptera > Trigonidiidae > Laupala > Laupala kohalensis. Next base: position 152,584 of record NNCF01127521.1, on the reverse strand, counting down.
TTTATGTAAGGTCTTGAATTTCTTACAAAATGACTTTCTTCATCCCTTTAACATCCGCAACACGGACGTGTGGTTGATGTTTTCCATTTTTTTGAATTCTGTTGAATGCTTAGTCCACTGCAGATGAAGAGCGCTTCAATCTCATGACGTCAGCGTGTCACCTGAAGGTCCTAGGGGACTGCAGAATACCTTGGTGTAAGGTGTAGACCGACTCTCCACGATGAATCTCGCGAAACCAAACCAGGGAGCGTACCCGATCAACGTCCGCTGTAAGATATATTTCATTTTATAGACGGATATTATTTTGTACGGAACAATTATTTTTTCGATTACCTCTTGAGCAACATTTTGAGAGTAATTAGAGAGAATAATATTTTTCTCTAGTATTCTCTTATAAAATAATACAAGAGAAATATTATTTAATAAAGTTTTTCGAGAATTTCATCATACTATTACAATTTCAAGTAAAATATATTTTATTAGACAAGAAACTAAACATGCCTGTGAAATCGTTTCCTGAACACTAAAGTAATTTTCAATGTGTATTTAAACTTAACGATATATACGAGGAGTTGACGATAAGAAATTCTGTGATTGTTATACTGTTTCCTTTGGCTTTCTATTTCTTCATTTAAGTGAAAAGTTCTACGTGGACAGTCTTGCGTTTAAAATTTATGGAAGAAATCTTGTATTTTTCTAATTATCGTGGAGGTTAACCACAATGCACGACACACTTCACGGAACAACTTGATAATGGTTGAGCTTAAGTATACCAATTTCATTCATTTTAATAACTGAGACGCAATATTTAATCAATTTTGGATCGATTCCATCAGTCGGCAATATAACATATCTTAAAGACAAATAAAAGTATTTAAAATCAAAATGTGTTCCGTTTTACAAAAGAAACGTCCCTTTTTTAGTATTATTTTTCCATTTTCACTAAAGCCAGTGAGATAATCTATATTATAATTCGCAATACAAGCATTGGCAGAACATTTCGCAGTGTTGTTGCTATGATAAGTCGTTAATGTATAATTTTTTTTCCATTTACTTGGCCAATGGTGTTTGGTAGTCTTGTCTATTGCCAAAACATTACAAGGTTCATTTACATTTCATATCTTAGCGTATTAAGTACTTTAACGTGTCCTTTAATTCCATGGGCCGAGTTTGTCCCCGCGGTCAGGGGGGGGGGACAAATTTTTACCGTCCCTTCCTCCAGCTTATCTTTTCCTTTCTGAAATAATCCTCCTGCCCAAATCAGGAAGTATTGATCCAGCGGTGGCTCTGGCGAAGGTGAATTATTCATTATTTTAGCAATAGTAATAAGAATATAATAGTAATGAGAGAGCCCCGTGTAATTTATAGTCTTGCATTTATATCTTGAGCGCTTCTTCGGTTAGTTATTTGTGTGCTGCCGTGCGGTATACGAACAAGATGTTTTCTGTGTCGAGTCAGAGGGTACCGCAACTCTTTTCTTACATGGAATGAAGCATTCCTAATACAGGAGGACGCAAGAAAGACGGAAGTGGCGATGTTCAGTGAGAACCTGCATATCGCGTCTCACTGATTGTCATTTCATGTCAATCATTTACTGAAAAATTATGAGGTACTCTCTAGGGGTTAATGAAGGGTTAAATTATATCTCTTATTACCAAGAGAATTCGCGTTTATAATGTGGTTTTCTCGAAAAGTGTGGAATTTCTCTAAAACTTTATTATTTACTTTTCTATTTCTGAGAGAAATGAAAATGTTTCAAAATAAAACTATAGTTCCGAGTTTCCCTCCCAGAATATATATTAGAAAAACACCCCTCTCTCAGCTCTTCACACATCTCTACGGAAAATTTATGCCTGGGACAGCGATAAGGAAAATATCGGCAGAAAATCCCGGGGATGAGATCGACCCTACGCAAATGAGAAATACGCTCTTCTGTACCTATTTCCCTTGACGGCTTGTACGGAGCTCGTCCGCGCAGTATGTATTAGTGCCCTAAAACGTTGAGGTGAGCTTAATGTAATCTGCAACTTTCGTAACCTTTCCAGTGCCACTAAATGTATTCAAAGCGGCCGGAGCGTGATGACCTTATCTCTTTGTACAAAGGTCAAGGAATTGCGGAGGTCTGCCCTTTCAGAACCGCAATGGTATACCATGGACAGAGACGAATTTAAATACAAGTCTAATAGACAAATCAAACTTCCTCACGAACATCATACGTCTAGTTTATTTTTTTAAATTTCTAACGTTTTGGCTCCTCAAGTGGATAGCCCTTCTCAAGAAATTATAGCCAAGAGGTATATCAGATCATTGACGTACCTCTTGCTTTAATTTCTTGAGAAGGGTTATCCATTTAAGTAGCCGAAACGACGTCGGATTAAAAAAAATAAACTTGATTAGTATGTGAGTTCTTTAAATGTGAGTTCGGCGCTCCCAAACGACGACGAATAATTAAATGATTGGTGAATTAACTTCATTATTAAGTTTCGTGTTGTTGTTTTTTTGTGTGTGTAGCATATACGATATGCTGACATTGTTTTATTAGAAGATTCTTTTTGTAGGAGAGGAGTGGGTGGATATTATTTTGTACGTCGGGGCAGAAGCGTTAAATCCTCCACTGCCCGAGGGTTCTGTTGTGCCCGGATTTGACTCCGTACCATCTCCCCATACCATATCTTGAAAAGTTTGAAGAGAAATGGCAATGTACNGGGGGGGGGGGGGAGGAATCTTTAATTTCATATTATTCAAAATGTCTATAGCTTTAAGTTACCTACATTTTTGTGGGAAATTGTTTCTATTTTCTGAGATAATTGTTTTCAATGTCAAGAACCATGAATTCTGAATAGTCATTCAAGCGAAGTAAAATAACATAAACAAAATTATTGAAAAGAATAGAAATCTCACCCGAATTTTATGTTCTAAAAAATAATGATCCTTCAGGTTTGTCATCTTGGGGGAAAAAAAACTACTGCCGTCTTGGGAATATTGAATGAATCTGTTTAAGCTAACATAATAATTAGTAATTATTATTTTTGTTTTGTACTTTTACATTTTTTAAAATCATTTTCTTATTATTCATTAATATTGACGTTGATTAGAAAGATTTAAATTTATACTAGCTGATTACCCGCGCGTTGCCCGGATATTTTTTTACTCGTTAGACCAACGAACCCACTCACCGAAAGCCTCGCAGGTCGAATTTTTGCTTCCGAGGCAAGGTGCAACTGCGGCAGTGCGGTTGCACCATTTCATTAAAACTCTTATAAAATCTAAACCATTCGTCTAAACTTTACAATTTAAAGATGTTCTTTATCTTTATTAAATGCACGAAACAAAGAATCCATTAAATTTGATGAAGATTAATTTTTCCGTCTTAAATTCCACGCTTAAATTGAAGTATTTCAACACTTCTATTTTTCATAAGGTTTTTTTCGATAATTTAAATGAATCTTAGTAGATAGACATATGCTGTCGCAGACTTTTTTGTAGAACTCTTCGAGGTGAACAATATTGTCACTCATAGTTGTCATTTATCTTTAACCGTTTAGGCAGCAAACGTGAATATGACCTATATATTCAATATATTTCCCTATATATTTCATCGACATATATATTCAACTTCATTTTTTTTTTCATATATTAAAAAAAATAAGTTAGCCCATGTTCATCCTGGACATTTTAACTATCTCCTTGCCAAACTTTATCACTATCGGTTCTGTGGTTTAGTCGTGATTTAGTAACAAACAGACAGACACTCTTTCGCGTTACGCATTAAGTGAAATTTGTACTTTAAATCAATTACAATTTTTCTATTTTTATTATATGTTCCAATGTTATTGTGCAATTGTATTACATAGCTGACATAAAAATTTTAGAAGAACTGGTTTACCTTCAGAAAACTAAAGTTACGAAAAATGAATAGTCGAAAATTGTGAAACCGCACTGTATAGTAATTTTTATTTACATTGTACAAAGTGATTCAGAATTCCTATTGCGCAGTTATAGGTGTTGTAGAGGGGACTCAGAACAGCAATATTTGGTAATAAATCCATTAATCGAGTCTAAGTTAATATTTCAAGCACAATATGAGGACCAAATTGGAACAATTAAAGCAGCGATAGATGGTACAAGACACTACAAGCGCAACGCTGGAAAAAGTGTCAAACAGGCACGTCTAAAACGATGGGACAATGCAGCAGAGATCTCAAGAGGAAGAAACCTCGCAATTACAATGTTGCAAACGGGGATTTTATTAAATGTTGTAATGAAGATGCTCGAAATAAAATGTGTATTATTATAGTTGTTGAGAATAAATTGAATTGAAAAGAAATACACGTAAACTTCACATAAAAATGCAATTGATGATAATGTTTGGCATATGTGATGTGAGATAAATGGAAGCGTAATAAAAATTCGTGTTAGGGTACTCAGATTGTTTTCTCCCACGACACTTTTGTAAGGAGTTCTCTCATTTTTACTTCGCTAACAACGACAGAGCTTGGTTGTGGTAATTTTTTCCCGTCATTTGCAAGATCTCCAATTCTGTAGTGTTCGTCTGAAGATGTCAGCGCTTGTGGTAAAAGAGCTCTCGTTGAAAATAAAATGTGGAAAACAGAATGTCTTTTATTGGCAATGAATAACATTTTTCTACATTTATGTTTTCGGAGATATGGGAGACTAGTTGAGTCCTCGCGACTTTTCTCACGAGAATTTTGTATTGTGCCTGCAATTTTATTCTTTCTAACATTCTCATTGATATCCTGTGAGAATGTTATCCATTAGTGTAGATGGTTTGATAGTGTTGGAGGTTTGATAGTATTGGTGTGTAACCTCAGTCTCTAATTTTTACTGATCAGCGGCCACGAAAACTATGATCTCAATACTAATATCAGTCTTTCGTTTATTTTTCATTTCATCCCCTTCCCATAGCTAGTGTATTCTCTTTTAGGGGATAATCGGGGACTTATGTGGCATTGAGTGTGTGTCTCTGCTCTTCTGTGGCCTATAAAATTATGTATCCAACACCAATATCAATCGTTTTTTATTATTTTTACCTGTATCCCGTTCCCACCCCTATCCCAGGGATCCTAGGGGTATATTATATCGAATGTGGACTAATTGTGAACTTACAAATCATCGGGGACGTTGTTATCCGTCCCAACGGCACCGTCAAGATTGGTTTCGAATCTAATATCAGATTTTTCCATTATTTCTACATTCTCTTTCTACCTCCCTAGGGGTAACAGTAATATCTTACCCCCAAAGTGCTTGTTATCCGATAGTCTATCTGATATATGAATTTTGGTTGAAATTGTTCCCGTCACTCTAGAGTTTTAATAGGATACATACATAAAACATTTCACCCCCTTAGGGGTGGATTTTCGAAAAATTCTTTCTTAGCAAATGTCTACTCTCTGGAAGGAACCTACGTACCAAATTTCAAGTTTGTAGGTTCTGTAGTTCCTGTCAGTCAGTCAGTCAGTCAGTGGTATTTCGCTTTCATATATTTAGATTTACGTTTTGAGTTTATTTATTAGTCCAAAAGAAACCGCGGAAGATGATCGTCTCGCATACATTGATGTATAAAGCTTTTAGTGCCTCGTTTTTTGCAATTATATTATTTACATAGCCCTTAGAGTTGTTTAAAGCACATTATATTCCATATTTTTGTTCAGAACTTAGTCATGCGTGTCTTTACCAACACATTTATCAATTTTTAATATTCGTCTTCAAAATTACTAACGACAGCAGTTTTCAAATGAAAATTTTAAAAGTCAAGAGAGCAAAAAGCATCAAAATTATTGAATTTGAATTTTAAAAAATAATATGAATTTTTGTTCAATTATTTAGTGAAATTGGACATGTTAATATAAAATTTGTAACGTGTCTGGGCCACACGATTTGGCATTTTCTTTGCCATAGGGAATAAGATTCAGTGTAATAAGAGAAGATCATGGTGTATGCAAAACTATATATTGTTTGTTTTGGCGTTGAATGGATGTAGTGAAGGGGAATGCAAAAGGTATTGTGAGTAAAGGAACTTATATGAAAATAGACTTCGTGCTTTTCTTCTGCCGTGTAAGGTAACGGCCCGTTACTATTTAACGTTGGGAGATATGCTTTCGTTTTAGAAATGAAGTGAAAATCTTAGGTATTAGAGACGGTAATCTGACCGGTTCCACAGAGATATTATTACATCTTGAGAAAAGAAAAGATCAACTACACGTTTCATGTTTGCTGAAGTGCAATAAAAGTAACAAAGGAGGTATGGAGATGTAGAATGCCATTTCTTGCACAGAGGAGGCCCTTATTGTGTGACGTCAACGGGTTGTGATTATCGAGTTAAACGTCTCCTCAGCCAGAAAATTGAGTTGAAGACATCCATTGCTTAAGGGCGCGCGTGCGTGTTACACGTCCGTCTGGAAGAAGAAGAAAGATACGATAGAATTAGCAGACGACTCGACGATGTTACGCTCGTGCTAAGTCTATTAGGGGAAATACAAGCAGAAAAAGAGGATAGTTTACGTTTCACTTCCACGCTAAGAAAAAGTCACAATTGTCACCACCTGAATACATGCATACCTATGACACAAAGCCATCACATTCATTTTGAGACATTAAACGATAGCCAAAAACCCTCCCACAGTAGAGTACGTCAAAAAAACTTCTTCATTTCACTGTTAATTTTCAATGCGTGATATAAAAATGTACATCCAGTTGTAATAATTACTTTACGTAATTTAATTTTTTAATCCGAAACGGTGAGAACATACCATCAAAAATGTAGATAGAAATCCTTTCTAACATCGTCTTTCTAACATCTAACGTTAGTCTTTCCAACATTAAAAGGATACCACAATGTGATTATCGTGCTGTTTTATTATATTTTCATGTAATAATGACTGTAAATAAATAAATAAAAGAGAGATGCAATTTTTCAAATTTTAAAAATTGTCTGTCCCCAAGATATTGCAGTAGCAAAGTGAAATCTGGATAAACTGTGTTATGAAATGAAAAAGAGTAAGAAAGGATAATTTGTTTTGAGAGTTTTCTTTCTAACTGAGAGTATACTTCGCTTCTCACAATTTCCTCTCTCAATGTCATTTATTTTAAGTATGAGTATAAATATGTATGTGTTCCACCGTAGAGCTGCTTGCGCGCAAACGATAAAGGTTATGATAATTTGAAATATTCTTGGCTGTAATAATTGAGATAACGAATATAATAAGAAAATTAAATTTCATTAGAAATATTTTGAAGTCGTAGAAATGTAAGAATATTTTCCGATGTATGTATGTATGTATGTGTACTGCATATAAAATGTGCGTTTAATGATAATAATTCACTAAAAAAAGACTCGCTGAGTTTAAAGTATGTATCTATCCATTTTTTTATTCAAATGTCTTTCGTTCTCTATCCTCCGTGACTACTTCCATCCATTGCACTAATAAACTTTCAGTCAAAGGAAACATGTTTTTGTGCGTGGTAACTTTTAATTGAGATAACATCTGGAAACACGAAATGGATTTCATGAATCCACCTGAAGCAAACAAATGAATAGGAGAGAATAAAATCTAAAGAACATTACATTCAATAATTGTTATTTTTTATAGAATACATTTTCTTGTGTTAGATTGTGTAATTCAAATTTTTCTCCACCAATGTTCGACTATATTATACAGAATGTCCCAGAACTCCACGTAAACAATTAGAGGGATGATTGAACACCTTAATTGGAACAAAAATTTATGACGGTACTTTGTCCGGAAATGAGGTCTAGAGAGACAGACATTTGCGAACTTATTTATCTTTATGATATTTTGTTCCTATGAATGAGCTCCATTTTTTTACGTGGAGTTCTGGGACATTCTTCATAGGTGAAATGTAGACAGCATCGAAAGCGCGTATCTCTAATATGATCCCAAAAATTGATTCTTATAAAATTATGCTAATTTTAAATTATAAAATAAACAACCTTATTTTTAAAGACACTGTTTTCAATTGTACGTTCTTTGAAACGTTTCAACCCCCACCGTGGACCTTCATCAGTCCTGTTAAATTTGCTTGAAGTGTTGAGTGATATTGAGTTGCCTGATGAAGATCCACAATTAGGGTCGAAACGTTGCAGAAAAAGGTCGTTTAATTTAATAGTTTAATGGAAGTTCTACAGTTGTAATTACAATATGTTAATTTTAAAACCAAGAATATCTGTTGAGCTCAGAGAAAGGACTATATTAAAAGTGAGTAATTTTATTACAACAATTATGATTCCTTCACATACTCGGTGCTACGCGACATGTTACAACATACTTTGCGTATTATGAAAAAAGTTTAAACATTTTCATTTTTTAAATTTTTTAATTCGTTTCGTATTTGTTTAGTTTGAAACGTTTTACATCGTGCAGGACATTTTGAAATAGGCGAATCCCTAACGAAGAAAAATATGTTGATTGATTTCTTCTAAAGAAAAACGATTTTTTGAATTTAAAAAAAGGGAGTCACAATCCTGGGAAGCAACAAAAATTTGTTCTGATGAACACTCTTTCTAAGGCGCCGGCGTTTCATAATTTATGCCAGTGAATGTGTCACGATTGGTTTTTTATGTATTAGATAGATGAAATGTGCTAATCACTGCTATGCAGTATAGACGTGTTTCATATTAAACATACGAACGTAGCTTGCTTTGTTAGTTGGGTGGTTTTTGCTCTGAAGGACCGTAGTGACGAATCGGGTTCCTTTCTGAGTAAGCACACGAGAGGCGTGTAGCGAACAATCGATAGCAGCCGTACAGTGACGTTCGTCTTAATTCTTCTCGTGAGGGGTTTTTCATACTACCAACACCCGCATTAGCAGCGTGTCGCGTGTCTCTCTTTCTATTGTATTCTCTTCCATTAGTTCACATGCGACAGTTACCGACACAAGGCTCCAACGCGTTAGTTTTGGATTAATATAGACTTCACCTCAAAATCGATTTCAATATCTTTTCTCTGTAGTTTTCAAGAATGATAGGTTCTGATCATATACAGGTTCTCTAGGCATTGTCTAGGGGCGTGTTTATAGTAACAATAAATCGTGAATTTAGTGGTTTTTTTTCAACTCTTATGATTTTTAAACACTATACTCAGAATAATCTATAGTTCGATAATAACTTGTACATGTAATTTTTTGCGTAAAATTACAAACATATTGACATTATATTAGTATTGTAACTCGCAGCTAACTTTTTATCTTATCTAGGAACTTTTGCTGAAATTTTTGAATCCGTCTCTGTCTTAGGGCCCATGATTGGAATTGATGGGATGGTCCCTTGCTTGCTTCCGGAGAGTAAATTAGTTTATTGTCCTCCACGTGGTCATACGCAGTTTGTACTGTTTTTTGACAATACATTTATTTATTTATTGTTCTAAAACATGTAATGTTTGTTTACAGCGAATTTATAAATGTTATTAGTATTATTGAAATGGTAATATTACGGAAATTTAAATCTCGGAATAGATGCGTACATTATCTCTGTTGCTCCATCACGTCAGGAAGTTATATTTTGTTTGAGATAGTCCAAACGGTCCAAAAGAGCATAAGGGTGCTAAATGATAAAGTATTGGAATTTGGACGGGTCACCCTCACAATTTTGTTTCTTAAAATAAAATGTAAAATACACATTAAATAAAGATATAAAATAAAATGTGGGGTGCCCAGTCGAAATTTCAAGAGATGATTTTTTGAATCATCCTAGGTAAAAACGAGTGTTTTTATTTGACTGAGTTTAAACGAGTGACTGCTCCCGATACTTGCAAACGATGCAACCCGCATTGCGACGTCGCCCCGCCATGCAGAGGATAGAAGCAACACTGGAGGAAATAATTGGTCGATACAGGAGATGGGATGTTTGTTGTCTGAGAGGAATATTAAAACGATGAAGTATTTTAATATTTTCAGTCCAACATACTTTCCTTCGTTTAGCTACCGTTGGCCTAACCAATTCATCAAGACATTTATTACAAGGACTGTGTTGGAGTGAATATATAAAATCGTCGGTTATATGTCGTGAGTCAACTCGTATTTTTCAAATGGAATCGTATAACGTTAACCGTATGTGTTTCATTTTATGCGTCGTCTATTTCATTACAGCTGTAACACGGAATCCACATATCGAAGAATTGTTAGCGATAAAAATGACTTGGAATGTCAAGATAAACATGTGTAGACAGCTTTTTATGACAAGATTTTCTGCTTTCATTTCCCGCCTCTCTGCAGAGTACGACAGTGACTTAGGTCTCTACGACTCTGACATTGCCCTGAAGAAGGTCATAGCATGACGGCCGGAACGTTGGTAGTTTTATCTACTAAGACGCGGTTTGTCCCGGACAAACAACTTCATACATTTTTATTTGTTCAAATGTCTTATTGATCCACAAACATTTGTTCACGGGAAAAATGAAACTTGGGTCCGTGGAAAGCTCCGTTTTAAATACAAATTTTAATGGTTATTTTTCTTCAACAGGGATAAATAAATCTTCTTCCCAATTCTAACGGTTAGGTGGAAGAGCAGGCTTAATGGCCTGAACCTCGCCAATAGTCATTAAATAAAAAAATAAATGGGACATTTTTATAACTAAATGGTATCTATTGTATTTTTATATATTTGTATTCCAAATACAGAATGTGGTTGAAAGTCGAAACATTCTCTAGCTTTGCATTTCCACTAATACTATTATACTATCATCTTCGGAGCAGTGTGCAACCAAATTCTGTTCTGTAATGTTACGAAAAAATCAGTCATTACATCCTTTTTTAACGAGAGATCCTTTCAATTCATTATTCTCATTGCGTGTTCTTTAAAAATATATAAATTTATTTTCTGATCCTTAGATTTTTCCATTAAGTTTTGCAAACGTCTATGAAATAAAATACAATTTCATAAATGTTTATTGTGAGAAATACAAGTCTGTATCTTATTCTATGCTGCTAAGAAAAATATTAATGTTTATTTCATTATTTCAGAACATTGAATTTAATTTTATGATTTCAACAATATTGTCTTGACGTTCCCGCTGCTCAATGCGAAACCCTTTGTATGAAACAATTTCTTTTTAGTATTCATTCAAGGCTTGACAATTATAATCATTTGTTAAAATATTCTCTCGAATACAAAAAAAAACAACCGTGTTAGAACGATCAACCATATAATTATTATAAAGTTAATATATGAATTCTAAAACCTATTTTTTCTTTAACTATACGGACGCGAAAAATCTATTCATATCGGATGAAATCAAGGACGGTTCTATCATATAAAAATATTATAATATCAAGAAAAAGTTGAAATATACGAATTTATGATGGGGCTACAGAGATAATATGAATAACCATACCAGAATTACGCCTTATATTGAGTTATATAATGTTATTATGTTATAATGAGAAATATAAAATATTATAAAAATATATGAATATGTTGAATCAATGTAGCGTGAAATAATTAAGTATAAATGATTGCATCTATAGGATTATTAGATTAATTAGTCTAATAAGAATAGCAACCGAATAAGGTAAATATTGTAGATAAAAGTATAATAAATTGATGATTAATTTAGAAGGATATAAATATTTCAAAATTTCATCTAGAGCATGCATTTTCTCAACATTCTGGTGGGAGGACAAAATCATTTGAATAATTTGAATCATATGTTATAAATTACACTTAAACCTTTAGCTTGTGTAATTCCTGTGTAAATATTACTCTCAATAGATTAAATAATGACGCAATTACTACGGTATTTTGGTTCTAACGAGTGGAAAAGTCTAAATAAGGCACGTTACTATGATGTAAAACAAACTGGACACATAAGTCTGAAATAAGAGTAATTTTATTGCACTACGCAATTGCTAATACATTTTCCAATTCCAAAAATTGTAGGATATAAAACAAACTTTAAGTAGCACGTCGAGGAGAACTCAAAATGGCTTCCCTACCTGGTTTTTATCTTTATGGATTCGCAGCGAAGCAGTTCGTGTTCGTAGCCTCGTGGAATAGCCTCGTGAAGAGAAAAACAACCGATAGCAGGTAACCTTAACGTGCTTCATCAGGGGGTGCTCGTGCGCCACCGACAAGAATCTTATGCTGCTTCTTCCACGTGCCTCTTTTGCGGAAAAGAAAATGTCACCTCGAGATTTATATATTTTTATTTATAAACGTTTATACATAATATTTTAACGGCTAGGTCAAAGAATGTTGCAGTTGCGTTTCTGACGCTATAATATTCCCCGTTTAACGTTCCTTTACTTCTTCGTGAGGCGTACGTTTGATCCTTTTCTAGGAACGTGGAGACCTGATTTTTGACAGGCTTTTCAAGCTAACTTTGTAACTCCTAATTTTGTGAACCTTTGAAATGTTTCATGGTTTTGGTGTTTATTTTTATGGTATTTTTCTGCGAAGTAAGAACAAATTGTGGAACATTTTTGAAGGGCAATTGGACATATATTCTGTTTTGAAGAAATTTAAAATTCAAGCTAATATTTCAATTTTTGTAACCTAGTTATTTTTATATTGATGTTTCTAATTATCCTCGTTTAACAGTCCTCTAAAACACAAAAAACACTATATAATCTCACCAACGATAAGTTAATTTGATCATAGACAAATTAAGGAAGCGTATAGATAGAAAATCTGATACAATAATAGACTTAAGAAATATTTGATGACTAAAAAATTTTAAATAGTTCATAAACGATTCACTAACATTATAATCTGCGTACTCAAGTGAACGAATTCTTTTTTCTTTTTCTTATTTTACATTACAACTGTGTAGAGTTGGCGCAATTTCAGTAGGCTGAACCGACAAGGGTCCCTCTGTCTTTTTGCGAACTTCTCATTGTCAGGCATTTCTAAGAACGTCTCACTTTCCCCACATCGTAGTTTGTCGGCTGAGACTGATCCGTCCATCAGAGACCACATGAAACGACAGCTTCTTCTACATCTTCTCAATTGTCGCTGGGGCTATCTATTACAGACATCTTGATGACATATTGCCCTCCTTCGTTTGACTGACACGTTTGGCATGGTCTTCAGATAACAGGACGAAAGGGAGTTAAATCGTGGTGCTGTTTCGACTCACATATTTTCGTAATCACATATACATTCAACTTACAAGTATTGCGTAATATTTTCCCTTCTTATTCACTTTAAACAAATCAAAAATCGTACATCATATTCAGAAAAAAAGCGAAAGGTCAAAACCAGTAAGATAATAACAAGAACGCTCGCACTACGAGACAGAAGAAAACAAACTGAAGCTCTGAAACTTTCAAACAGCTAATGTCGGGAAATAAAATTTAAGCGGTGTGCATATGTGCATATGATCTTCGACATTACACAGGGCAGCGCGCGTGGGCTGAGAAACCTCTCGGGAATTAAAATCCCATATTTCAGATTATTGTGGAAGTACATGGACAAAAGGTTGATAATGTCGTATTCGGAGTGTGAGCTGATTGTAAGATAATCTTTTTGTTTACTTTGTGTATGTGAGAAAGGTAATGTCTGTTCGGTGGATAGTAATCTGCGCTCATAATGAATAGTAGAACACTTCGCTAACTCAGCTTGCGACAAGTCTACTAGCGACTTCGCTCTCGTGAATTTTGGGATTTTTAATTTAACACAACCAAACATAATTTTCATTGAGATTGATAATTTTCTAGTGTTAATACTGTTCTTAAATTTATCTAAACCATTCTTTTAAATAATATTGGAAAGAAAAATAAGTTTTATATCTGCTATTTTGGCGATAATTTGAAATTGAAACCACAAATTGATCGCCATGCACTCATCGTCAACGGGCAGGTGAAAATTTACAACATACCATTATTTTCTTTAATTTATTTATTTTTCATCTATTTTTCCCTTTTAACAACTGCTTCAAACAATGTCAATACAAGGTATTTCAATATTTTCTGCCTTCTGTTCTGTTAACATATCTGATTTACATGTTTTAATATAATAAACTATAAATTAATTGAAGGGTAGGAATAAATGAAATAAAATAAAATAAAAGCGAGTAAGTTCCAGGGTGTGATAAGTTATTTCTCAATTTTTTTTTCAATATCTCTAATGTCACATATTTTGTTACTATATATCTTGAATACCTTGTATTTCTCCCTTGCTTCAATTGAAGTGTTCACAAACGAGTGTTCCGTACATATATTTTCAAGCACTCTCATAAATACTTATTTCTCTCTGGTCCGTAAGCTGGGCATTTCCAAAACATATGTTGCTCACATTTTCTGATCCTATTTTGCACATATGTGATATTTACGTGATCTTTTCTTTATTTTAAATAGGTATTACTTTATGTTCCCTTGGCTAGGCGGATGTTGTGCACGAGTTTTCGGACTTAACGTGGGTGGTGTCGCATTCGCAGCCATAGCAGGCATTGCCGGGTTCGAGTCCCAGTCTGTCGCAATTTTCACCGAGCCGTTTACGATGCAAGAACTCTTCCGCGAGTAGGTAATCGGAAGTTGTTAGTTGAAATTGATCGATATGTAATTTATCACCGAGGGATATAACATTTATTTATCGGTTAATGTTGAATATATAACCCAAGAATAAAACATCATCAACTACAATATTCCGGAGAAGCCAAATACAAAACAGGAAATACTGGGCGGTCAACTATTCTCTATAAACTACGAGCGTAGACCAAGAACTGATCCACGAAACATTTACACTAATCGAAGCTCTCTACATTGAAGAATGACAGTTTGCAATATATTAGCGACTGCTACGCATTGTGAATTTAATACTAGCGTCATATTTTTCATTATCCAGTAAAATACTTCGGAACGAAAAAAAATTACAAGAGTTCTTACTACGAGATGTATACGATATTACGTTTACCTATAGGAATATTCAAATTATTATTTATTTTATTTGTATAGGTTTGAGATAAATGAATACATTCATAGACGCATAATTGGGGTTGTCCTCTTTAACCGTCCAGTGGTGACGTACGGTCTCGCAGACCGTGTCCGCCATTTTTTGTGGTTAAAAACCAAACTGCTAGAGAGAACTGGGAGTTCTCTTAAGGTGTCACAGAGGACGCTGAAAATTTTTGATTACGTGCGCAAAGTTATAGCATTCCCTATTTATATGTTATAATTTATTTCGGTTTCCTAGGTCGACTTCACCACTCGCGCTTGTGGCTCGTCACACCGGTGTCACCACCAATGTACCGTATTTATTAATTATAAGGAAAATTAAAATTTATTTTTGTATAATAAGCATTATTTTACAACAGAACCACTAATTTTTTTAATATTTAATGATAATATATTTGTACGCGAAATAAGGAAGAAATTGTGAAAACGTTAAAAAACATTTGTACTATGTTGATATTAAAATCCATACATCAGAAAACTACAGGAAGACTCAAGAGTGTGAATACAAAAAAAACAACAACAGAAAAACAAATTTTTTATCAAAGAGTAATTAAATTTTCAGAATGATTTAAAAATATTTGTTTAATATACTTCTTGTTACTATGTACTCATAACTTCAAAGTATTTCTTTTTCTATATTATTCTAATAATGTGAACTCAAAAATATATAATATAAGTAGGAAGATGTAATACTAGTAGGAAGTATGTATGTATGTATGTAGTCTCTGGTAAAACCCTCTTTGGTCTTGTATCAAATCACAAAGGATATCTTTTCCTTTCCAAAAGATAGAGTTTATTGCATGCTAAATACCACTAGATAATGTGTGTTGGATGGTAGCCTAATGCGTAGGCGCTCACCATATGTTTTCCAGATGAAAGCGCGACTACTCCGAAAACACGATATTCTGTCGTTCTACATTCTACATCTGTCTGTATTCACGCGCCCGCTGTTTTCTAAATCGTTGTCGGTGGTATATTATAAAAGTAATTTTTGCAAAGGTACACAAAAGAGCGTGCAGTACATGTCTGTGGAGGTATACTGCTCCGCAGCTATACTGTCATTCGTGATGCAACGGCACGACCCAGACAATATGTTTGCCATCTCGTCGTGCCGTTACTTAGCTACCTCCACTGCCGGGATTTTGACGCCTCCGGTTCTCTTCACTCCATAACCTCCACAGTATCATCGTAGTCGTGGCGTTTCACCCCGATCGAGGTCACGAAACGAAAATCCACCCTCAAGCGAGGCGAAAATAGTTCCGCTCGAGAAGTCTCTTCCATTCTACTGCGACGATATTCTGTAAGTTTAGTGCTTACACATTTTATATGTGACGCGAAATGGAGCGTGTTGCGTGGTTCAAGATTGAAATTCTAATTAGTCTTACATCTATTGATCTATTTGACATTCACGTTTAGCTTCCTGTTCTATCACTCCTGTCTTTTTTTAAATGTAAATACACTTTGGTGTATATAAATTGGACTATATAAATCCCAATTTTATAATTATGAAAAATTTATTGACACATGGGAGATATTTTATTGTACCGTATCTCCTAGACATAATTACAATTTTCAGGGTAATGCCAGTAGTTACTTCGAAACTTGCAAAAGCATGTTAGTTATGATTCTCCATACAAAAATATCTCGCTTTCCTCAGACTTTCTTGACTTTTCTTCTTAAGCACTTCAGTAGATCCTATAAAATAATAAATGCTGTGCAAGATTATTTAACGATTGATCTCGACATGTTTTACATTTATTAAGAATTTATTGATTTTGCAATCTGAATAATGCATATCAACTTGTACGAAGTACCATAGTCAACATTAAAAGAAAAACTTTATCTTACGACGAAATGAAAATACAGTTTCGAGGTTTGATTTACCATATTCCCATCGATTCATTTTTGTTAAGTAATCAAGTTTATATTTGCGGTCTACAAAGAAGATTTAAAGACTTAAAGATCAAAGTACTTCAAAACGCCGAGATCGCATTTTGAATGATTCCATAAATGCATCCTACAAGAGACTTCTGTGAGTGAGGATTGTTTTATTTCGTATTCTGGCTAAAACTGAGCGTGGAGATTGCCTCTATAGCGAGAAAAAGCAAGTGGAAAGGAAAAGTCTTGTCGCTTCATGTTGCTTGACGGACGTTCGCTGTTCGTGCGAGTTGACTCACTCCCCTCCAAAGCACTCAATTGACGTCATGCAACACAAGAAAGGATTTCCTTCATCTCGGGTTCATTTCGAAAGGCTTTCATTCACCCGTCTACTTAAGACATACTGCATTTCAATTCTGTACGCTAACATTGATTTTAACGAGACGTTATTTGAGATATTTATGGTCCGTATGCCGTATTTCCTGTCGCATTCACCTGTTACGTGTCATTCAGCGATATGTTTCATACAATGCGTTTTCAATGGCTCATAATTTATCGGGTATCATATCTTCCTTTTAATGCATCATATATCGATGAAGGTTTGTGACCGCGCCACAAACTTCTTAAGGCAACCGAATGAAGTCCATTTTGTTCGTGCTTTTCTTCCACTTGCGCTCACATACATAATGTATATCCGTCAATACATTGATTCTTTATTTTATTTAAACTTTAGAAATGTTAAGATTCCCTCAGATTATCACTATTTATCTGTATATTACGGGGAGTAAAAGTCTCAATGAAGTTATCCTTTTTTTCATTTTTCAACAATCGACACATGAAACAAAACTGCTAACAAAAAATGGATAAACAGTGCACATGAATAACGACGAAGAGCTCGTACTATCACCAGCGTTCGTTTTGTATATTCGTTTCTGTTTTAGGAGGGGGGGGAAATAAACCCATTGGCCGACCACCCCGTTGCGTATCACCATTGCACATTTTGATACACGAGGAAACATCATTCTACGGTATCCATTGAGTGCATCATCAGTGTGACGCGTATATAGAAGTTGTATTCATAAATAACGTAACTGAGTTGTGCTTGAGGGTTCAAATAGTTTCTTAATATCAAACTATTTTTTTTCTCATTGTAGTATTTGTAAATGGGAAATGTAGCGTTCTACTGAAGCTTATCTACATGAAGCAATAGGAGGTAGGAGTTGGGTGGCAAGTTTTTGTTAGTAGGTGGGCCGGTTAGCTGGGTTTACCATCAACTTGGAGTAACCAAGTAATTTGGTTATTCAATAAACATGTTTTGTCATTTCTTAAAATGAACCATATTGAATTAGGGTTATAATGTCCGAGTAGTCCTGACCCTTGGTAGTGTAGTGATAGCGTCTTTACTCCCAACGTAATGTCGAGCGGGAGAGCGCGATTTTGAACCTCTCTCTGGTGAACTCGATGAGGAGTTTGGTTGGGTTTTCCCTTGCCTCCGGACCAATGTTTGTTCGGTACTTGGTTTTATCGACAACTCGACATCTCTCCTTCCCAATTTCTAGACATAAATCATGGTGGAAGAGAAGGTCTGATTGAAAGAACTTCCCCTCATCATGAAACGGTCATGAAATAATACGAGGCTAATATCGTAAACGTTACGCTCAAAAAAAAAAAAAAAGATCACAATGAAAATTGTGAAGAGTTCCTCTAAGATCATATGATATATTTAACTATATTTTTTAGGAGTCGCCAAAACTAAATTGATAGTCAAATACCGTATTTCTAGTATGTTAAAATCGTGGACAGATGAGCTGCAACTGTTGAAACCTACAGACTCGTTCTCCTGGGAATGCTGACTCTTCATTTCTTTCTTTCGTCTGTTTTGGCGTTGATGACGGATCCATGATGGCGGTTATTATTTCGTGATGAGAGCATTTGATGCTGTGCATTTTCCCTTGGGAAAATGGAAAATTGCGCAGCGAGACTCCGATGGTTAAAGGGAGATGTGTTCATGTTGCATCAACCCTTG
Organism: Laupala kohalensis; assembly: GCA_002313205.1. NCBI lineage: Eukaryota > Metazoa > Arthropoda > Insecta > Orthoptera > Trigonidiidae > Laupala > Laupala kohalensis. The sequence goes on along the minus strand of NNCF01127521.1, from coordinate 133,752 downwards.
CTTATATTTGTTCCATTATACTTCGTCCAACTATACGGTACCAAAAACGTCATTGAATAATTATATACCAACATAATTAAAATTACTCTGTTGGATAATTGACTGATAGAATACGCAGAAATATTTTCCATGATTGCCATTTCATAATGGTTTTACTTTGAAAGTAAATACATAATTAATTGACTTACAAATGTCGTATGATCGTGTGACGTAATTTGAAATGAAGTAATTTTTAAAAAATTGTGGCAAATTTTGACTAAGAGTTTAAACGCTAAAATATAGATTTCGACTACTTCCAAAAATATATTAAATTATATCATGCCAGTTAATGCGCTATTTAGAGTTTTTATGTGTAATAAATAAATCTCATGAAACTTATTAATCGCTATAATTTAGCTTCGTTTCTTTTTCGTACTATTACTTAGTATTTATTAGGTGTTTCTTTCCTCCCAGTGTCATCGCAAGAATTTTGAGAAGAATTAAATAATTTTAACTAAAAAAATTAAAGGTCCATATAAGGTGACAAAATAATATTAGGTTACTTGTTAACTCGAATAACTGAAAATTAGACCATTTTCATTTCCAATGTTTCAATGTTCTCTTGCTTTACTGACCAAAGTTCTCGTCATCCATAATTAACGCACTTATTATTGTGAATGGTGCAACTTTCGTGCAGCCGCAAGTAACACATTGAACTCAGTCACTGATCGGAGTTGCCAGACATTCAGTGCACTCATCCTCATTGCCCTTCGTTTTCTTTCCTTCAGTACGAAATTTATCTCCAAGCATAGAACCTAATGGGAACCAATTTCGGTAGAGGAGTTTGCCTGACCTTTTATTTAAACGTAGTCGCTTCTAGAAATAACCGTTGGTGTTCGCACCGTTAGACTAGGTTAGTAGCTTATGAAAAGTCGTTTGATTTTTAAATGTTTTGTACTACTGGTATTCTATAGAAATTCAGAGGTAGGTCTGAAAAGTAAAGTAATTTGGGAAAACAAAACAAAATGGCGATGCTTTATCCCAAACGCTCGGAACAATCGACGTGCACATGAAGTACACACTCCACTACTGCCACTCGAAGTCATGTTTCTTAACTTCGAGAAAAATTAACTTAATGAACGGAAACGTACTGTGTTTATTAGTTTATTCTATATTAGTCACCGTAAATCACTTTATTGTCCTCAACGTGGTCTTACGCAGTCTGTAACTACTTTCTTGACCATTATTTATTTATTTATTGTCAGTCTAACTGGCGTGATGTTGGTACTGAGCTTGTGCACTGCAGCCAACACTTTTACTTCGTTATCGTCCACAGGAGTAATGATATTTGCACTTTGCGTTATATTGGCAGGACATTCGTTTTTCTCAAATGTTAAATCTGTCGCCAATATCAGCCATCAATTCAATGCTCTTGCTCTTGTAGCGCAATTCTATTCCTTCTGTATCGAGCGTGTAGAACGAATATTACCATGTGTCTTATTTTGTTGTTATCAACTTGTATTTCTTTACTGCAAATAGTCGCTTTTGTTACTACTGTAAATATTTATTTGGATATAACTTGAACTCGTAGAAGTTGACAATTCATGTAAGGCAGCCATATTGCGTAATTTTCGGCAAGCATACATAACTTCGAGAGTACAAAGTACCTGGAGTCTCTGCAAGCGCGTTCCATTCCTTCCTCCCTACCTCTTTGTGCGCAATCTCTCCGACCGCGCCATCTCTCCTAGCTTTACCTCAGTCCTTGAGTTGTGTCTTGAATTGATATCCAAGCGCGCTGGCAGCGTTCACATGTGTTACCTTTCATGAGTTTTCTTTTTTTTTTGAAAAAGCTCTTTCAATGATTAAGAGCTTTAAACACAGAGATAGATCTGATAATAAATCACACCAAGATTGGGGGTCATGTTAAGAATAAATACAAATTTAACTGACTAGATAAATACGCATTTACCACTAGTTTTAAATTTATTTTAAGAGAATGTTGTGCGAAAAATAACATATTCTTTGTAACATTATAGTAAAATCTTCGTAACATAGTCTGGCGAACCCAAACAAATTGTTGATTCTAACAGTGTTTTCTTCTTTATGCTGGATGAAAGTGTGATAGAGAGACATTATGCAGAGAAACGTCTCTTTAAGAGTTTTGTGAGTTACGCGTTGACCTATAATACATAAATAAAATAAAATGTCAAAAGAGCACTTACGAATTCTTATGGCCACGTGGAGGACCATAAACAAATATACCCTCAGGAAACGAGCAAGGGACCATCCCGTCAAGCAAGGGCCCGTAGACAGAGGGGGATTGAAAATTTCAGCACACTCCTTAGATAAGAATGAAAAGTTCGCAACGCGTTATAATATCAAAAGAATTCCAACCAATTTGTATTAGATAAAATGCAAAAAAAAGTTCACAAATACGTAATATTATTGAACAATAGATTATTCGTAATAAATTGTTTACAAATCGTTATTATTAAAATAACACTAAATTCGAAATTAATTGTTACAATAGACCACCCCTATGCAAGAGTGTAGAGAACCAATATATAAAATCCTCTTCTTTCGGAAGGAAAATCGGAGAAAAACTCGAGCCAGAATTCGAAACAATCGATCTGCTTTTCGAATCCCTCTATGAAGTTTTGCCAATCTCCATTTTGCCAATTTTCCGTATGTCTTGTGCATATTTCCTTTGAAATATGGCATCCTTTTATCAAGGTTTCATTTCCTCTCGACTTTAATTAGATTTCACAGAAAAAAATATTGGTTTCTTTCTCTCACAGTATTATCATCTTCATCGAAATGGAAAGATTCGCTGGTAATAAAAAAACATTTACTTCTATTTACAAATCTTCCGATAACAGTTATTCGAGTTTTACGTCTGTGCGTTTGCAAAGCTAGATAGATTTAGAATTTAACTGTGAAGCAGAAGACTCTGATAATCAATCCAAAAGATAATTGAGTAGGAAGTTTTACTGTGGGTTTGGTAGCTTTGTATTCGTTAAGGACTGACTGCTTAAGAACATTGAAGTCTTGAATAATTACTCGATATTTATTTTCTTTATATTAATTAATTGCGTTCATCAAAGTCCATGTTTTTGGTTTTTTAATAAATCCTTTCAAATGACTTTGAAATTGAAATGTCTTTTGAGTCTCTTGGTCTTTCAGAACCTATCCTCACGATATTTCTTTTGTTCATTTGTTATTCTCTCCATTATCTTTTCTTAAGACTTATTCCAAATACTTTAATCCGACTTTCTCAAGTTTTCACAGATGATAAAGAATGAAGTAACGCTGTATTGCAAGTGTTTTCTATTTATCATTCTATGGATTCCATCTATGTACATTGAAGCATGATGTTCATTTTCTTTGTATCAAATGCGAAAGTTGTATAATTCTTAGTTTGAAATGTCACCGAGATCCCTTAAATTGTAAAGATCTCACATGACTTGAATATTGCGTGGTCTCATCTCAGGAAAGTATAATTCTGATATTTTTGGGCTGAACGGTGGCAGTCACAAATGAAAAATCCGCATAACAATACGAGGTTTTGCAAAATGTTGATGACTACTGTAAAAAGTTAACATAGCAATTATTTTCAATATTCTCCGTATTCATGATTGAACTTGGATTTAAGAATGAAAGCAAGCTCGTTGCAAATTGAAATATTATTAAAGTTTTATATTTCCATATTAAAAGATTATCAGGATATCTATAATAACGATGCGTTTTTCTTCAAACACTGAAAAGGAATATTATTGGCTAAATAGAGCTCAAAATGCTAAGCTGACTTTGATGCACTTCTTTGTACTAAGCTCTAAATCACATACATAACATGAGATACAAATTCAAAAACTCATATAGAATTTTTTATATATCCGTGAGAGAAAAATGTATTATATATATTTTAATGAGTGATGAATAAAACCTTGCTTTGAATAATCGACCAGCGGTCGACGTTATTACAGTCACGCGCGTTGTTGCCAATGTTGTTCAGACTTCAGTTGTGCAGTCCAGCGTGTTGAAGCTATACCTGTCAGTGGAATGATTCGTGCGGCAACAAAGCGCGAGTCTGAAATCCGTTGCAGGTCGCTAATTGAAAAAATAGTTTTAAACATTTGCATTTAATTGTAATGCAATCATAGCATTCTTCTGAGTGCGACAGTATAAATTTTATTCCTTAATAATATGTCTGGTAGTTTTTAGCATTGCTTTCGAAAAAAATTAATAACTTATTATATTTTGCATGTAGAAGCTTGAAATTATTAAATCTCGTCACAAACACTTTAGTGATTATTCGCTGAATAAGAATTATTTTTGTCACTCTTAGTTTGTTTTATAAAAAATAGTAAAGTCGGCGTATCGGCAAAAACCGTAAAAATATCACGCTTTTTGAAACATTTCAGGTTTAAAAAAATTAATATTCATTCATAAATTCAATTTTTTTACTTGTGTATATGAGAAACAAAATTACAAATTCAATGGTAGTAACAGTGTTTTCTGCGATTTTTTGTACTCTCCACAGCTATTAGAAGTCAGGGGTGTTTAATAAAAAAACCGACAATAGTATTGCATCTGCCAAAACTAGTTTTGGTCGTATTTTTGTCCAATGGTCGAATTCGAGTTTTGGGTGTATATGTGTGTGTGTTAACATTTGTCCAAGGTTCTGCAAACTTTAGTGACTTCACCCAATTCGCTCTGAGGTACAGAATTTACGCAGTTATGGAATAATGAACCAAATACTTATGAAATGTTCACAGACAGAGCAGAGTACACACGATGGCATGTATTCCATTAACCAACAATGTAGTGCTCACTCGACGTGAATAATACTTGAATACATTGTCCGTGTGAACAACGCGAGGAGGAGTCGATGAAAGCATGAAATCGATACACCGCACTTCACACCACATAAGGATTAGAGGAAGGGGATGATGAACGATATATGTATCAAATTGTATCGTCCATGGAGAAAAACGGAGGAATTTATTTTGTACGAGTGATTATAATTATGACTAATTTTAACTCATTTTTTTATAAAAATCATTAACAAATTGTTAAAATAAAAAAATGAAATATGTGGAAAAAGGAAACTGTTTTTAAATATATTAATTCTGCATTTTCACGTCTAATCTGGAAAAGTTTGTTTTCTTTTCATATTAAAATATAAGATTTAATAAATATAAGATAGAATGAACGTACCTTTGTCTGTTGTGTAATAAATCATAGTATTCAATGTGGTTTACTGTATGTAAACACATTATTGTTTACACTGAAAATATTAAAAGTCTAATATGTGGTTGAATTGCTAACTACATTTTGTAGATTTGTGCTAATTTCTAATGAAATTCTAAATTTTGTATTGTAATATCTTTTACGCGAGCTTTCAGGTTTACATTTATTACATATAAATATATAGTGTGTTTCATTTTACTCGAGTGGTGACTAAAACAAAATACATGGATGGAACGATATCAGCAATTACAAATAAAATAAATGGATAAAATTCAAAAGCAAAATTAATCGAAAATATATTTTTCTCAATTTTATTATAATTGTTAAGCGTCAACCGGAAAAATAATGTGTGGATTTTTTTGTTTTTGCTGTCTTCAAAGTTATGATTGTATATGAAAGTTTTTTCTAAGAAAGACACTTGACTCCATAAAAGATAGAAAGTGTCCTTCCTAATTGATTTATTGTTTCAACATTTTTAAAGTGAAACTTCTGTAGTTTGAAAAGGGTAAAGTTTTCACGATCGTAACGAAAACTAGAGACTGCTTTCATGGACATATAAAAAATGTTATAATTCTCCAAATATACTTCTAAGTAGTGGAATAATAATTTTATATCTATTTGCGAACATTTTATTCTTCAGTTATGGAGAGGATTCATTTTAAGCACACGTATAAGAGAATCCTGCGCGCTCGATTTTTGTTTTACCAAACACTTAAAAACATTTAGCTTTCACATCAAGTGGCGAACAGATAGAGCTGGGCAATTGGTGGAAAGAACTTTTTGACTTCGCGCATGTGTTGTCAATTTGGTTTACCCAAGTTAAATCTCTCTCGGGTTGTTTGGTTTACAGTCACACAATTCGAAAACTGGTGTTTCTGAACTTAGTTTTCTGCTTCAGGTGATGAAGTTGTAGGTGCGAGAAAGGGTTTGTCGAAAAAGAAATACTTTGACACTAGTTTCATTAACTCGCGAGGCTAGTGAAAGTTTATTAACTTTTACACCTTTTTAGTTTGATTCTCTTTATGGATGCGCGTTTTATTATTTGAATGACCCTGAAGAAGAGTCTAATCATATAATCGTTCGAACCGAGATGAAATGGAGAAAGTACCCTAAAGCACAGTGCAGTTTGGGACACGGAGAAGAATCTCTGTCAAAGTTTTTCTTCATTGCGGAGCTGCATCACAGATTCCTAGGAGAGTAAGTGATGTATTCATAGAATTTGTCGATTTTTTAAATAAAAAATTGTTTTAAATATAGAAATGTTTTTAAATAAATTAGTTTTATTCAAGTTTTAGATACTTAATCTTCCAATTGCGTCTTGTTTCAATGATAATTGGGTTAGGTATGTCATAGAATTGAAAGAGAGAAAAAAAATGAGCCAATACTTGTCCGACATCTAGAATTTTTTAATGTTCTCGGAAATGTTCTAATTTACAAGTTATTTTGAAATACACTGAAAGATAATTATATTCGTGTCAGTTTCGTGTAAGAGTCTTTCACAAAATGTTTCTTCAGTACATAAAGTTGTTAAATATATTATTAAGCAATAAATAAATGGTCTATTTTTGAATCACTTAATTTTCACTAAAGAATTTCTTCAAAGGTTATTTAATATATCAATAGAAACTGTGGTAAGGATTAAAGGTGTGTCTTGAAAAACAAAGGACATAAATCAAAGGACAAGGTTCAAAGAAAAACAAGTACTTGACTTCCTTTTTCATGGGTTTCTGACAATGTGTGAAAATTTTTCGAATGTTGTGATATTGTTATTGTATGAATCGTTTTCATCAGCCGCATTGCCAACATCACGCTGCTGAAGTGTAAGTGTTATTCTAGGAAGTCCTCAGATTAAAAATATCAACATTCCGCTTCACACGGAATGTTGATTTTTGTGCCGTAAATTCAGAACTTAACTCTACCCGAACCCAAATGTTTCGCTATATCTCATGTGTTCTTTTTACAGTCCTTCATAATTGTGGTGACAGGTCTGGTGTTGACGAATTGTTCTTCACAAACAGTAAAAGATTTTGTCACTCTGTCATTCTTTATTGTGTCATAAGGTCGTTTGGGTGATTATCTTCTGTGTTGTGGAGCGTCATGCGGCCGACAGGGCCTTATGCCTCAATAAAGAATAACAGAGCGACGAAATATTTTATCGTTTGTGAGTCCTTCAAAAGTAAAGCGAAGTTAATTCTACTAATGAGATCATGCGTGTTGTATGATATGTATCGTCCTTTATTATTTGTATCTCTTTGTGTTATCTCAAGCTCTAGAACAATCTTTGTGAAAATATTTAAAAAATATTAAACCGAAGGGAAGTAATTCTGATAATACAAAAATATCCACATTTTAATATTCTTAAAACATTGTTTTATCCCTACTATTTATTCTTATAGAAATTTTTTTTTTTCATAAGCAAAAGTTAATTAAAAAGTTTTTGCATGCAATTTTCTATAGACAATTCAAATTTATTTCGCTTGAAGGCGATAAAAAACCTTCGTTTATTTTTTTATTGATCAATATATGAAGCAAATCTAAAGTTAATGTTCTTTTTTATGTGGTTGAGATAAATTTAGAAGCTACAGTATAAGTATAAATGTAAAAATAAAACAAAAATTCTTCGACAAAATGAAAATTATAGAGAAAGTAAAATTGATTTTGTGACTGACGAAAAGGAACACACATGGATCAGATACATTTTTCTATGTTATTTCTGGTGCTAAAGCTCAGCTAATGATCTTCGGTCAGAAATGAGAATTAACTTTTCAACCTCTTCAATTTCTTTGAAATATACATGTAATTGTGTAATGTAAAATTCTAAGCACGTGTTCCGCCAGAAATCTCGTATTAGCCTTTGGATGGTTCTAATTTGGTTATAAGATCCATACGCGTGAAGAAGTGAATGCATGACAGAGATTTATGACAGAATATTAATTGTGGAAACAATTAATGATGCAAAGTGCCACTGCCAAAAAGTGGAGACATTGTGGATCAGTGTTTTTTTTCCATAGGTTAACTTTGTAGATGTTACTTGAATTACGTTGGAATCAAGTTATTTGAATTACGTTGGAATCAATCGTTGTAAAGAATTTGATATGTAATTTTACCGGGTGAATGAGAAATTCAGAAACAAAGCATATTTGAATACAGAATGCGTTACGTCAGTTGGTTGGTTGAATTTTTTTGAAAAGTTGAGACATTAATGAAGGGAATCACCGATCAGAAACAAGCAAGTAACGGAAGTAGGATGATCAGTGTCTGATGATAATTCATGTCTCGCGAGGACTCCATTGATAGAAGTGGGTGTAAAATGCGAGAAGTGGAAAGTAAACAAAAAGGACAGGAGGTACAATTTACAATCTCTGAATATTTTTAGATTCATTGGGAGGGAACTAGAAATACTGTTATTTATACGAATTTTTGTTAACTTTAACGGAAAGGATGTTGACGGAGTGTTGAAATACGGAATTGAAATCATTTGCATGTTTGTGTTTTGTATTTCTCTCAAATTAAATGTATAAATATTCAATAATTATTTTCAAAACTCTTAAAAAGATATTGATGAATTATTAAGGCAATTGTCAAAAAAATTATTGTCTATACCCGGGGTAGGGCACGTTTGCTTTTACTTACATTCTATAATGTGGCGATACTACATAAGAAGTTCGCGTAGTTTAACAGGGAGACTATCCTATGAACCAGGCATCCGGTATGGCATGTCATATCAAAAGCGTTAGGTGTAACTACCCCTCACCATAGAGTTATTCTCATTTGAGGTATCGGAAGGTCTGCGTCTGCTACAGATTTTAACCGGGGAAAAATTATATTTCATAGGTTTTCCAAAGGAACCTATCCATTTTTGTCATTGAAATTCCAATAATAAGATGCTTTCGATAGCAAATGATTCGTCGTGTGAAACCTCAAATGTCTGAGGTTTTTACCATACCCAAAGCAATAGCTGTAGTATCACGAAAATATTATATTTCAAATAAAGATTTTCCTGTAGTTTTGTAGAAGGTTGTTTCTTTCCCTCTTAATTCTAAATCATTAACTGCTGCTATTTTCTTGTGTTTTGTCGCATTAAAATATTTTAATCAACTGTCATCTTTTGTGTCAGTGTCCTTAAAGATGTTGAGAATATACAACTGTATTGGCTTTTCAGAGCCCTTAAGGCAACTCAATTTGAAATGCAGTTACGCAATCAATTTATTCAGATCAATAAAAAGTTCGCTAGTTTTCTTGGCCTTTGTATCAACTCTGCTATTTAAAAAAATGTAAAACCAACATTTTCACATTTATTTTAGGATCTTTTAAATTTTCTTCTTCTTTCTCCAGAAATAAACTACCGTACTAATTCCATACTTCCTCGTGTCTCTCATATAATTTATTTTGTAATGATCTTCGATTTATTGTTCTTGATTCTTATCTTTAGATATCTGTGAGTGTGTTCTTTGCCAATTCTTGATAAAAATAATATTTTACAACTATACTTCGTGTATTTAAATCAATCAGCTACTGAAATGAGTGAGAAATTTTCTTACATTTTTGATACGAACAATTGTTAATAGATCTGATAATTGTACCTAAATGAACATATATAAGGAAGCAAAAATGTTGCGGAAGATTTCTTTACTCAAATGTATAAACAGGTAATTAATATTGAACCGTTTCTTAGAATTAAAATGAAATATGCAAGGTCACCTAGAATGGGAAGGAAATCATAACACAGAACGATTTGATGCATGTTTAGAGAGTTATATTATCTCGAGATCACTTCCGCATGGTACAGGTGTGATCTACGGAACTATGAAGGTACGGATCAAGTATTTGATTCTATCTGTCTACTAGGTGCGTCAAAAAATCCATATATCCTTTCTTAAGATGGAATTTACTTTAATTTGATTGTAAAGCAATGCAAACTACTTAGGAGTTCGTAAAAGAATGGTTTCAAGCAAACATGTCAACCTGTTGAAACAGAGAGTTGAAGCATGACGATGAAACAAGATATTTCAACTTTCGTCACCCTAGGAAATAAATACTTTTTACAATACAATGAGGTTATTACCTAATAATACTATCACCACAAACTGAACTTGCATTACAAAACTTAAAAGATCGTTGCAATAATACCGAACCAACTGGTTCGTCTAATATGGGAGTGACTTTTATGTTACTGTGTATTTTTTATTATCTCTCTTAAACCATAAAAGTTAAATATATTAGCGTTACTACGAGTTTCTTTTCTACACGCCTAGGTTTTTCTCTAATTTATGGTTAGTTTTTCAAGGTTTTCTTTACCTTGCTAAGATCATAATCAAATAAAAATATTAGAATCGTATATTGCGTGAATAAAGTTTCATGTCTGTTTATTTCACGAAATAAATGGTGACTCTATGTATTCCTCTCGTCAATCAAGGTTGTGTTACGAAAAAGCATAAAATATATCGTAATCGTCCATCAAATTGCAAAGTTTTAATTTATTTATTCATCTTAATTATGAAAGGTTTCACACTCAATACATTTAATTGTTTGCATAAATAAACTAATTACATGTATTTAAACGTAATATTACATGTAGAAAGATACTCGTATTTCAAACATATCTAGCAAGCACTTCGTCAATAAGCAGCTAACCGTTCCGCTGTCTGCCACATCAAATCGCATCAGAAAAACAAACCCGTATGTTTCAGATCTGCTCGCTCCGCACCACACCGCGTTCCGTAGGCACCCTTCCCTCGGCTCCAGATATTCGTCATTCGGCGAATCCCGAGAGACCGCTCGCCGAATAGCGAATAATGTGGATGGGTTGCTTGCTCTTTGCCGCATCACATATACCAGTGCTTGTCCTATCGGCAATGTGTCGGTCTTTTGTGCATCAAGGAAAGCCGAGCATTGACGAGCGATGCTCGCCATTCGGGATTCGCCGAATGACGAATGTCTGTAGCCGCTTTAGCTAGTAAATTGTCGCGGATCTATGAACGATTGATTTACGATAGGGAAGAAAACTCAGATTTTGTTGTAAGAGCTATTAGGACTAAGAATCCTGCTTGGGTATGTCACAAGGTTGAATGACTCTCAGGCAACAAACTTTACAATTATCTATATTGAAAGAGCTCATGGAAACGTTACAGAAGTCGATTATAATTCCATCGAACACCGCATATTAAATTATCCTGAGACCCATAGGGTCAGAGCTCGGAATTCAAGCCTTTAACGGTGTTTGGCTCAATGCATCACCGAACTCAGCGGCGTACCAGTAGGACTCGCATGGACATAAACCCTAAAGGTACGGAGACGAGTAACGCAGAGACATCGTCTGGGCTGAGTTTTGGATGACATCTGAGGGCGATACCTGTGAAGGCGCTTTGGATGGCCAGAGATTGTGCGATAGTTAAAAAAAGGGGGGTCCAAAGGCAGAGTGGCGGTCTCACAAAGGAAATGCTGCGTTTGCAGTTTGGCAGGTGCAGAACAAAGAGCTGTGGGCTGCAACTGCGGACGGAGGACTCCCTCGGGGGTTACTCAGAATACGAAGTGAAGTTAAGATTCAATAGGACGTGACAGTTATCTAGGACATAATAATAACAACAACTTAGAATGGATTTGGAATAATTAATTAAGCAATGGATGAATTTTACAAATGTCACATCCGTGACAATATTATCCCATAGAACATTGGGAAGCGACTACTCACGGAGCATCGCTTACGAGAGAATCTGACATTTCATTTGCTTCATTCACTTTGTCATTATTTCGAGACGAGATTGAACTCCATTCTATAGCAACAGCTGTTACGTAACGAGAATTTGATCCTTTTCAGTTTCCTTCTCATCGCCCTTCAATTTCCTCTAAGTATGACGTCACTGTCTGAATCAGTCTTGAAATTGAGGATCGTAGCGAATTATCTGTTTTCCAAAGTGAGTGAAAATGGTGCACAATGGAGTTATTTTGTGAAATTAATAAATTGAAATAGAACATCTACTTAAAACAAGAATTTTGTCACCATTTAATACCTTCATCACGAATTAATTCTCTGGATCAAAGTGATTAATAATCTGAAGAATTCTTCCAATTTCCAATTGAATAAGAATAACTCCAACTGAATAAGTACGTTGTGCGTTATTTATACTGCACCCTATGTGTCACGAATATCTACTACGAGACGCGTACTCTTTGCATGAAATGTAATTAAATTTTATTAAATTTAGATATCTTTTTGTAAATAAATAAACTTTACTCAATGTTTCATTATTTAAATCTGAAGGGGAAAAATGAAAAAGAAATTTTATAATCGTTCTCCTATTTCTGGAAGTGAAACTCCACCTTCATCGTTATACACCAGAGGAAATTTACACTTTTAACGAGACAGCTGGCTGTTGCGCATTTATATATTGTGTTTCGCTCTACTTGAGAGGGAAAAACTATCCGTCTCTATTGCAATGAAACTTTCATGGCAGGTCATTTAACAGGCTGAAACTTTAATTTTAGCTCTCAGCTTACTTTTACAATTAATTCCTGCATTTGAAAGTTATATAAAAATAAACAGCATATACAAATTACATTGTATTCATGCAGAACATTGTATTGCAGCTACGCACAATATTCATCAGAAAATAATATTACATAGTTTTCAGTTATTATAATTAAAAATTCCTTGTAGGGCGATTTGATCAAAGAACTCATCCTGATATTATTTCGACTGATCGTATACTGAACATATTTCTTCCATGTACCCTACACGTGGAGAATATATGTGATAACTTTCGGTCAGGTGAAAATGGCGACCAGCCGGGACTCGAACCCGGGTCTCTTGCTTTGATCGCAAGGGTGTTAACCGCTACACCACCAGTTCGCCTTCCACAACTGTACACCTTCAGGTCTGGGTGGAAATGGTCCCGGCTTGTCGCCATTTTCACCTGACCGAAAGTTATCATATTCTTTATTTGTTTTATCGCAATATTCGCAGAGTTACATCTCTTTATTTTTTCTGTCAATTATCATTATTTTGTCGACCATGGAGATGAGAAAGTGACATGTTATGATGTTGACGTCAATCTATCTGCAAATGGTTTAACGGATTCAAACCACTTCATTAGCGCCTTGTTAAACATAGCTCGCTTTAGCAGCATATATCGCGTGTTTTCCATATTTCTGAATTAGTCATCATTAAATGTTATTATTCAAATATATCTCAATTAATGTTTTCGCGGTTCACTCACTAATTACTGATAACAATGAAAACTAGGAATTGGAACACTGTGAGTAACCTTACCGATTTTAGGTTTTGTTGAAAACTATTATGATTCCACTCCACAACGCAGGATTGTGGTGAGGTTCTAGTATAAAAATGTACTTTCCGTTAATAACAATAATAAATAAACAAATAATATAATATTTAAATTCAGTATATTAGGTATAAATATTGTGAAGTGTCCCGCTTTAGGTCGTTTTATAGGTTTAATTTCCTTCAGAATTAATAATTAGAAAGTGATTATTTCTATTTCCATTATGGTTGTAAAGTTGAAAGAATACTGTCCGAAAAATTTTAACACAAAGAGTCCAAAAATAAAAGTCTGACTGGTATATGCGAATATTATTACAATGTGATTCTCAAGAAATGAATCAATACACACTACACCCAATATTACACACTACACCCAACTTCTTCCTGCACATAACGTACAGTACATTTAATTCCATTTGTATTTTGCTATATCAATAATGTTTCCCGTTATATGAATTGCTCCTCAAAAACAACTATCTCTATAAATACTTTATACCACTTTTTGTTATTAATAGAACGTAAGCTAATATTCTAATGTTCAATTCATTTTAGTTTCTGATGTTGTATGCAAATTTGTTTATATTAATATTCATTAATTTACATTACCACTTATATTAATATTGACTATTTTCATGTTACTATCATTAGTATATTATAATCTTTCAAAGGAAGTAAAAACCATTCAGGTATACCTCATTGTAAACAATGAAAGGCACTCTAGGTGCTGACAGGAATCGAAACAGCCTAAGACGGATCATTCTATGAAACAACACTCACACTTTACTACAAGAAACTTGTTTATATCTTACAAAATGCTTTAATTATCATTCAATACATAAGGACTTGAATTTTGCAATTCTTGTTTTAAAACATCCTGTGACAGATCTGTTCCACAATTACTACAATAAAGCCAAGAGTAAATACACAAGGAAACAAGATCCTGTTAAAATAAGGTCAGCAACTGCCCTCCAAATACTGATTGACTATATGGAACTAAAAATAAATTACCTTACTTAGCCCTTCTTGCAGAGCCATAACTGAAGAAATAAGGTGGGTAAAATGTAGGCTAAGGCAAATTAACCCTGCCTTTGAATCTAATCAGTAAACATTTTGTACAAGCTGCAAAAGCAAAGGAATTCTCAATGATGAAAAATATTGTGAAAAAAAAGATAAAAAATAACTAGACAAGGCAGGGGATAATGTAAAAATAACTAATATCTATAATAGTAGGTCATAAGAAAATTATAAATTTTGATAATAAATAGGTTGAAAAAAACAACTTGTTTTTAAAGCAAATTATAAAAAGAAACTTCTAACAAGAGACTGAAGGAAAACTTAATAACTGTAGCATTTAAGCAGCTCTACAGTTTACACTACACTACACTCATGTATGAATGAAGTACTCTTTACATAAACATAACGACAAGCTTCTGGAACAAAAACATTAAAAGAGAAGTAACATAGATTAAAATAACAGAAGTCAAATTAGAGAACAGAAGCAAGTAATTGATTAAGTTGCATTAAATACAAATTCAAATCACATTAAAATTGCAGATTCACAAAATTTGTTGATTGATTGTTTTATACTTGTTGATTTATTTCTCTTAATATACCTAGCTTCTTATTTCAATTTACTATTTTGTAATTATCATCGTGTGTAGATCTATAGAAGATAATGATTTGGCTGAAGATAATAAAATAAAACTATTTTCATTTCCCTGTAGACTTTTTCCTGCATGACATATCTCTGTAAATACAAGTGCGAATCCTCCGCTGGTAGCTTGTATGCTTTCTAGAGTAAGATATAGCAACACTGTATTCACTCTAACCGCAGAACGCAAATGACATGAACCGTCACTGCACTTCATGACCTTTGGTTCTATTAAAGGGGAAATGGAACATCGCTGATGTGATATTTCGCTTTTGTGCTCTTGTTTCTTGTTTATGAAGAATAGATGTGTACTTACATGAACATGTGCGTTTTGTACATTTTTACTGAACTACGCAATACTCTTATAATAATTATAAAAATAAGCAGACAAAGATTAATTGAGGAATTTCTTCATTCAAATAAAAACCTGCATTAAGGAAGCTAGGTTATATTTATTACTGTAGATTTCCTCCCCTTCCCTAACTTTTTAACCAATCCACGAATTCCGATTGTGAATCTAACTCTATTTTCATTTTAATACACTAAAAAATAGTTTCGACCCGAAATCGAGTGATTCTTGTGAATTGTTCGATGTAAATACTTACGAGTATTTGACACAAATTGCGTATGGGATATAAAGAATTGAACGTCTTTCTTTTCTACTTTTGCTACTCAAAATAGAAATAATTACAAACGTACTAGATTGAGGAATAAGTTGATAGGATTGCGATGTGTCACTCAGTTCGATGAAGTAATAATAATACATTTATTGTCAAAAAATCTGTTACAATCTGCGCATGACCATGTGGAGGACAATAAACTAATAACGTATGTGATGGTAATGCCATAAATTATTTAGTCAGAAAGAAATGTGTATTTTGTACATTGATACTGAACCCATCTTTTCCGTGGTTATATGATAGTTTTTGAAGCCGATGTACCAGTAACATCAAGAGAAGGAGCACGCGAACGAAATTGTGATCCACTGCGTGCTCAGAGAAGTAAATCACGAGAATGCCTTCTGTTATCGATTAGAAGGAACGAGTGTACAAATTTCTTTCTCGGTCTATGTGACCACTTGATCCACTGATTTCCACGCAGTGAAACTAACGAGTGAGTGGTAGTATTAAAATTTATGAAAACAAAGCATTTTATTCCATTTTTGGTTATTTTCAAAATCATACATACGAAACTATAATAAGAAAACAAAAAAAAATAACAATACAAAAAAATATAAATATGTATAATTTTTATTTACGATTTTTGAGTTATACTTGGTAATGCCATTTAATACTACGTTTCTTCGTAACTGAATGTTTCACACATAGTAAACAGTGAACTACCTCCACGTTCATCACACAGAAAGCCAGATGTTCCTTCGATCTTATATTTCCCGTACGTCCTCTTCTGTCCCGCCGAGGTGGTCTACTGACCATTGCTGTCTGAAACCTGTCACCACGAGCGGAGAGCACGGCGTGCTGTACCTGAAAACGTCTTGCCCCCCACACGCCACACTTTGACATCACTGTCATAAACAAATGATGTGTATGTACTGCGTAGAGTTGTGGGATCTTGGGTGACCTACTACATACTCCATAGAATATCTTACTCCTTCTCCCTACTTGATGCAACCGCTTGGTCTTTATACAGTACGGAGTTGCGGGTTGCATACATAGAAATATTTATAAAAAGGTGTTGATTCGACAGAAACTTTGAATTATGCATTGACATGTTTTCGACTAAACAATAAAATGGTTAAACAATCCATTTAAAAGGTACACTAAACAACGCGCTAGGAATCGCATGCGCATTATAATGAAGACAATCTTCTACTGATAAAATTATAATTCTATATAGTGTGCTACAAAAGTAACATATAAGTAAAGTCTGCGAAACCTGTGTTTTAAAGATTTATTCCCAGAGTACAATTCATAAATATGTTTTTACTCCCTTATTTATTGAAGTTTTATAAAACATAATTGGACATCGCTCCATTTGGTAATTTTAACTGGTGGGTTGTGTTCATTTTTGTGTGCTGGAGAGATCTCCCAACTTTTCATTTAAGAACACCGCAATAGATAAGACGAGTAAAATTCGAAAGTTATTTGTTGATAGCAGACGAAAGTAGAATGTCGTTTTCTCTTCAATTTAGTTCAAATTTCTGTATTTCTTATATTTCGTTGAATAACCGAATTTTAACTTGAGGAAAACACCACTACTTTCGAACATAACACATGTCTGCATATTGTAATTGCTAGTTTTGTTGAAATTTGACATCGTCCATTGTAATCACTTGAAATTCTCTAATATACTACAGAAGAATCAAGCGGATTTTCCCTTGATAGGAGAAACACAGCGTCAATATGAATGTTTTGCAACATTCGGTTTAATTCTAGTCGTACAATTTTTGTTTTATGAATTTTATACCTTGGCAATGACTCCTATTTTTTTATTGAATGTTCTTTTGTATCAAACAATATTATTTGAAACTATAAACTGTGTATTTCTCATTTATACGTTCGTGACTTAACAAGTTTTTGCTTTAAAATACGAAAGACAATATTTCTCCCTCGAGACAAATTTAGATGCATTTTTATTAGCTTAAAGTCTCATTTCCCTCAAAAACATTCCTAGTTTTATATTACATGTAATTCTGACAGCAACTACGCCATTTTTTCCACTACAAGTAAAATAAGAATACTCGAATAAAAATCCGGGAGAATTATTACATTGTGATAATGTCACGAAGCTCTATAAAAAATTGTAAATATTAATTAATTTTTACATGAAAATGAAACATTCATTTTTATGTTGCATTTACTTCTGACAGCAATTACGTCACCTTTTTCCACTTCTTCTAATAAAATGAAAATTCTCAAAGGAGAATCCGAGAGAATTATTATATCTTGAAAATGTCACGAACCTGTATAAAATAATTGTGGATATTACTTTATTTTTTACATTTAAATGAATAATTAATCTTAATTATAATAGAAGTTCAAAAAAAAAAATTACCGTGAAGTATGAGCACATACATGCACTTTAAAATTCCTCCCTTTGCTCCTACCTCATCACCATCTCCTCCTGCTATCTCCGCACCCATTTCTTCTCCTGTCCCCGTTCTTTCACCTACTGCTTCCTCATCTCCCACGTCCCCATCTATTCCTCTATCCACATCTCCTGCCGCCCCCATACACAGTTACAACTTGCGCTCAAGAATACGATGTGGTACACGAAGATGACAATCGCGTTCAGGTGCAGTGTGCGGGTTTGATCCGGAAGTAGAAGCTGTACCAAATTCAAATTCCTCTCCACAATCTAACGTCGATTCCATTTCTCGTGAAACACAAAGTCTGCGAAAATAAAATAATTATATTTCATCATAATGTCCAATCCCTTTCAAACAAATTGAGACATTGATATTCTGGTACACAAAAATCCATTCGATTTGCTATGTCTCACAGAACATTGGCTTTCAACTAACAATGTCAATGATACTGCTATTTCTAATTATTATTTAGCAAGTTCTTACTGTCGACAAAATTTTAAAGGCAAAAATCCCCACGGAGGTACGTGTATCTACGTTCGTAATGATATTTTATCTTCTCCACTGACAGGTTACGAGAACTTCTGCGTAGAGAGTGTGTTAGAATTTTCTGCAGTTAATCTGACCGACACCGGTATTGTTGTTTTGTGTATTTATAGACCTCCTCAATCAGATCTTGACATATTTTTTCGGAACTTCGAAATTGTTTTAAAACATATCACACATAAAGCTACTAAATCTATCGTTATATGTGGCGATTTCAACATCGATTTCCTGAGTACATCCGACACTGCACATTAACGAATTAATCGATTCAAGAATCTTATCGATTCATTCAACCTTATTACTGCGATAAACTACCCCACTCGCATCTCCAGTTCATTTCAAACATTGGTAGATCAAATTATCGTCAACAATGAATCTCGTATCTCTCCGAAGTGTTTATCGCCGGATACAGCTATCACCTTGCTCAAGTATTGACTATTAATAGTAAACTAAAACCACTTAAAATAATTTACGAGTATACAAGAGAGTTTAATGGCGCAAATCAATCCATATTTATAAATTACTTGCGTGAAACATGGAAAAAAATGTTTACAATTGCCAAAACACCGACGAAAAATTCAATGTATTCATCTCAATATTCCTAAAACATTACAACTCTAGCTTTCCCATAAAACGCAAGTTAATTAACACAAAGAAATACAATAGATGGATCACAAAAGGGATAAGAATTTCTTCAAAAAACAAACGCCGTTTATAATATCTTTCAAAACTATATAACCAACCACCCGAATTACATGATTATTTCGTAAATATAAGACTATTCTTCGAAAAGTAGTGTATGCAGCTAAAGTAATGAAAAACGAC
This sequence comes from Laupala kohalensis, assembly GCA_002313205.1. NCBI lineage: Eukaryota > Metazoa > Arthropoda > Insecta > Orthoptera > Trigonidiidae > Laupala > Laupala kohalensis. The sequence continues at coordinate 114,174 of NNCF01127521.1, read as the reverse complement.
AGACAGGTACTAAAATCGAACAACCGGATGAAAGCCATGTGGAATATTGCTAGCAATTACACATCACCTGAAAATAGCGAAGAAAATATTTCTCTACCTAACGATGGCAAAATCGTATCAAATCCTCAGGATATCGCAAATTTGTTTAAATCTTACTACTCAGAAGTAGGTAAAATAACGAACTCAATATATCCAAACCAATGTCCACCAACTATATCCACCAATGTACCCAATTCCATGTTCACTTCCAAAAATAACACCAGTGAAATCGTGAAAATCATCAGTTCATTTTTTTAAATTTTCAACAGGCAGATATGATATACCCGAATTCATTGTTAAATTTTCGTCCCATGTTATATTAAATCCACTTATAAATATATTTAATAGTTTTTTATCGGAGGGTGTTTTCTAATATATTTAAGACAGCTAAAGTGAAACCATTATACAAGAATGAAAACAAACGTATTATTGAAAATTACCCACCAATTTCTCTACCACCCACTTTCTCAAAAATCCTAGAAAAATTGTTCTATAAGCGTCTTCTAGACCTTTTATCAAAAATAACATTCTCTCTGACGATCAACACGGTTTTAGGAAATCCTTTTCCACTACAAGCGCCATATTTTCTTTTTCAAACGATGTTACTACATCTCTTGACCCTGGAGAAAATCCTCAGGGTATTTTTCTTGACTTATCTAAAGCATTCGATGTCATCGACCACGAAATTCTCCTTTCCAATTTACTATGTAAACACGTAAACGCTCAAAACGTTTTGTCTAACCTTTCGACTTGGTTCCATATACATCGTCTCGNACAGTGTCTATGTCATTTCACAATAGTATCACAAAATCTTTACCCCAGGTTTCTCTTTCTTTAAACGGAACACAATTAAAAACTGTTACGAATACAAAATTCTTAGGTCTCCATATTCAAGACAACCTCAAATGATATTGTCACGTTGACAATCATAATTCCCAATTATGCTAATTGTGTTACGCATTCCGAATCTTAGTTAACGCACTTAGTCCACGTATTTCCCGTTGCGTATATTTTGCAAACGTTTACTCTCATTTACGTTACGGTATTACCTTCTGGGGTAATTCCGGTCAGAGTATTCAAACTTTCAGAATTCAGAAGAGGATAGTTCGGATAGTTTGTAAATCTCACCCCCGAAACTCTTGTAAACCTTTATTCAAGGAATTAAATATCTTAACACTTCCCTTCATTTATATTTATGAAACGGTCGTGTTTGTTAAGTCCGAATTGCGGATGTGCCACCCTTGCTTCACACGAAACAATCTCGTTCACGAACACAATACTCGCAATAGTAATAATATTCATCGGCCTAGAGTGTCAACCACTCTTTTCCGAAAAGGAGCATATCATTCGGGAATAATTCTATATAATTCCCTGCTCAAGAATATAAAAGATATTATGAAATTGAATATCTTCAAATCCGCGGTTAAAAACTACCTCCTGTTCCAGTGCTTCTACATTATTGATTTTATTAGAAGTACAATTTATTGTTTTTAATAAAAGTTAAATCCGTCTTGTACTTTATCACGCCTTTGCTGTAGTACTTTTTAAATAACTTATAACCATTTCAAAAACTATTTTCTTGCATGAGTGTTGTGTCTTATGGCTCATATTAATTTAGTTTATGTGTACTTAACTTCGGCATGGTTGTGTACATTAATTCTGTAGCCCCATCCTGGCCCGGGTTTTTCTCCGTTTTTCCGTCGGGTAGAGGCGGATTTCTTATACAGGTTCTCTAGGCTTTGTCTATGGACGTGTTTATTGTCGGGAATTTAGTGGGTTTTTTGCAACTCTTATGATTTTTAAACACTATACCCAGAATAATCTATAGTTCGATAATAATTTGTACATCTAAATTTTTGCGTTAAATTACAAACATATTGACATTCTATTTGTGTTATAAGTCGCAGCTAACTGTTTATCTTATCTAGTAATTTTTTCTGAAATTTTTGAATCCCCTTCCTGCCTTAGGTCCCTTGATCGGAATTGATGAATTAATCAGTTGCTAGCTTCCGGAGAATACATTAGTTTATTATCCTCCACGTAATTATACGCAGATTGTATTGCTTTTTTTACAATAAATTTATTATTATTATTGTTACATGCATACATAGAATAAGGCTTTGGGCTATCTACGTAATTATGTAAAAATCGAATAATTTATGTAAGTTTATTGAAAAAATTTCGAATGACCAAAATTAATTCATGAACTGTTCAGTGATTTCTTTCAAACTTATAAATATAAGAGAAAAACTCTTCTGTGCTTCATTTCGTCGACAAAAACTCCTTCTGTTTACCGAACTTATCGTTCTATATCTGCTCACACGAAAGTGAGTACTGACGTATTATTGAATATAACTGGATATATATCAAGTGCCATTTTCTTACCTTTATCAATGTAAATCTGGGTATCCTGAGAATACTGAAAATATTAATAGAACCCAACTCCCCTGTGAAGAATAATCTCATGTTACCTTCTGACTCGTTCCTGGTTGGTAAAACCTGCATTGTTTTGTGAAAGTGTCAGTAACATATTCACAAGTCGCATTTGGCGTTCGGATTAAATGTGTGACGTGGAAATTATGTTGCCGATGTATTACATCTGTGCTTTATGACTTCGTTCGGTTGGTGATTGTTGTCATTGTCTGTGATTATGTGCACAAATATCTTTAAAAAATATTAAAGAAGGGAAAATTATGATAAAGAAGAACGAAATGAAATTAACAGGTGATTATATATTATCATGCGACACTCTTAAAAAAGAGATTATTTTTCTTTTTAAGTTCCTTTAGTTCCTTTATTTAATCGTATAAAATCAACATTCGTGAACATGCATTTCAAAAAGTACAAAAATTTAATAACCACTTAAGCAATGCTTTTTTATTTCAAAATGCAAGCTGTGTATGTACTGCAGGATGTAATCTGCGTATGTACTTTAGACATAATTTACCTCGATAGAAAGTGTGATCAAATCTCTCAGAAAAAATGAAAATGTTTGAGAAAATTTTCATATAAAATAATCATTTCACCTTGAAATTCACGAAGTCGAAAAGTTCCTCTTTATGTGCTTTCACGTAATGAAACAATAAATCATTAGAAGAAATCTTTGGCACCGTAAGTATTTTATGTCGTGTAAGTAACTCGAAATCAAATAGACGCGTTGATCTATATTTAATTTGAACGCGTTGTAATGATATGCATGATAAGTAGTGACATACTCCTTGGCACAACGTCAAAATTGTGTCCCCAGAAAGTCTGTATGAAGTAACAAGACCAAGTCCAAGGCATATTCCAAAATAAATCCGGGTAGAAATCCTGGTAGGAATGAGTCTGCAGAGATAATGTACACAACCAAGACGTGATTAGATACAGATATGTTCATATACATTTAATGACATAACTAGCATTATTTGTATTTCAAATATTAGAAAAGGTTATATGAGAATGATGTGGAACAGTATACTGTAGATAAGAAATCAACGTATTCATATTTTACCTTTATTATTTAATATTAAAATGATCTGTGTAACTACTGTTTTGATGCTTACTTCTAGCGCAGAGACTTCGCTCCATATTCGACGAAATTGGACAAATGAATTTTCAAGGTATGACCCGTGTCCGACGCGGAACGATTTTTTTCTTCCGAAATTCGTTATAGATCTTAGTTATAGATTCGGTGTTTGTTTTTCTTACATGCCTTAAAAGTTCTTTAGAAGGATTAGTCATACAAAAATATTAGGCGAGAAAAGCTAAAGGTACTTAGTTCGTGCGGTAGAAAGATTTTTCGACGGTTTCGAAGAGATTTAATCTAGTTACATTTATTTATTTTGTTAAGGAGTTGATAACCCCCTTTGGCGAAGATCATATGAAACGCTCAGTAAGTATTTGAAATTAAAGTAAGTACATGGAAAACATGGAAAAAGTTTATGGCTATAAAACAATGCGATTGTTGATTGAATCCCATGTTTATAAATTTTATATATATATATATATATANTATATATACACTATAAAAAGCCCGGGTTCGATACAGATATGGGGGCAAGATAAAATTTGTAGCTCTTTGTATCCATGTCCCAGTTTAATTAGCTGGAATGTACAAAGAGTCCGATCTCTGCGACTAATGCTCGGATACAGTGGTCTGGATCATATCTAGACGCTACTCCGATGTCGGTTATTAAGACGAGTCAAATAAGTAAACTCAAATCACTAACTGAGCCTTACTGGTACTCGTCTTTCGTGGTCCTCGTTGGCCGAAACGAAAATACATACATATATACTATAAATATGTCAATAATGTAACAAGGTGCGTCTATCTAAAATTAAAATATCCCTGACGTAATATGTGAATATTTTTCGCAGAGGTGCGTTGGTTGAGATACCCTTCATCTACGTCATTCCTCTCCCCCCTCATACCAACCGATGAAGTCTTGATCCTCGTTGCATGCCATGAGGTTTAGCTCTGAGCGTTCCCGCCATCAAGCGCTCGTCATCATGCCGATGCACCCTCCTCCTCTTTCCTCCCCCATTCACCTGTCCCCTTCCTCATCCCCTACCTTCTCCATCGCCTTGTACTACCTTTCGATCGTGCTGCCGCCACCGCTGCTATATATAGCGGAGCACCGCAGTCACTTGTTTCGAGTTCCATTGGAGCACGGTCATGCAGATGGCGCCAGGTGCTCGCCTGTGCAGGAACGTCACTCAAGAAGCGTTGCGCAGACGATGTGTTATCGCGTGTCAGCGTCCCTTCCACGAGATATTGGTACTTGAGACAAATGTCGCATCGAAAATATTCCTCGTGAAATTCTATACGCAATTTGTGTTAATGACGAGTCTGATGGTTCGGTGGCTCAGATAAAAGAACATACAGAAAACATGACAAGGAAATAACATAACAATGAAAAACATTATGTGAAGAAAATAAACATTTTAAATCTATATTAAATCATAATAAGCTGACTTAATGATAAACATTTTGTGGTAAACATCATATTCTTAACAGAATTGAAGTAACCAATTTAAAAATTATTGTATTCGAACCCGATAATAATACAAATAATCATTATTTCTAACCAAATAATGAGTACATTACGTGTTTTTTTTCATATGAGAATATCCAAAAACAAAAAGACTCACCTGAGTTGATTTCTATGTAAATAATGAATTATTTGAAGTATACTCCCGAAAAAACATTGAATGTGAAACTACATACTTAAAAAGTAAAATCCATCAAGTTCTACGTAACTTTGTGTCTTTTTCTTCTTCTTCTTAATTTTCCTTGTCTTCCTAAGTTTCCTTTTTTTGTCGTTTCTTGTAATTGTATTTAATTCCACTATTTAATTTTGCATTATTTTCTTATGCACATAATCTGCATAACGTATTCCTCAAATTCATATAATGTTGTTCTGTTTCTATCCACTACTTCCAGTATTGTAAATTAAATTTTCCCTTACTTTCCCTGTGTCTCAGTCATTGTCTTTCAGTCCCTGTAACATTACAAGCTAGTAGTACATGCATAACATCATTAATGCTCCGCCCACAAAAATTTTTCTTTTATTCTTCTCTTTTTCAAGTAACTGTTGAAGTCCGTAAACAGATTACCTGAACTCCTGGCGTAAACCATTTCTCTGTCTGTACGTATGTCACGTCCTTAATAAATGTATATAAATTCCTGCCCTCTGTTGCTTTTTTCCAGACTCATTAACCAACATCGTTCATATTCTTTTATGATTTTCCTCGTCCACCCCTTGTCTTGTTTAGTTATTTTTTCATTATCAATCTTACGTAACGTTGTGTCTCTGATTTTTATTACCTCATTCGAGATTTATAGATAAAACAATTGAATCTGTCAACTTGTGCATTATTAAAATTCACTAATTAACGACAAAAAATATTCATTATATCCTTTGCCTCATCAGTGGAAGTAACCGAAATCCATGAATTTGTAATGATCATTGCATTTTAATTCTTGAATTAAACGTAAGCCATATTTATCCGAATTCATATGAGTTTTCGGCAATTTTCCATCTACTGTATAATATTTATCAATGAACGTGCTAGTCAGTCATCTCTGATTCTTTCTTAACACTCACGAGACTAGAAACATGATTCGTAAAAAGGAAAATATTACGGCTCGGGAAGTGGAGAATTTTGCGTGAATATAAATGTTAATACGTGGCATGCATTTGCAATACATGCCGTTACTAATTTGCGTTGATTTCGCTATGAGAGTTATCTTAGTTCGCGAACATTTCTTTTCTTCCACCCCACCAAAGACTTAATTGTCAAAATATATGTGAAAATATTTAATTATTGTTTTTGGTATCATTTGTACGTCTAGAGCTACAAATGCGGTAATTCTGAAGATTCTTTTTCATTTTGCATGCACGTTGTTAACGATTTTTTTCTACTTTGGTTTTATTAAATATTTGTAGATGACACAATGCACTCATGGTAACAGCATATATTGTATTTTTTAATAGCTGAAGAAATAGTTTAATTGAAATATTTAAAAAACACTATTGTTTGATATTAACCAGGAAACTCGAAATTAATGTTGAAATAGAAATAATTACTGATACAGTTTGATAAATAATGGTTTATTGCCCCGAAAAAAAAATTGATTCAACCGATACACAGTTTTTCAATCGGTGAGAGGAGAGGAGTTCGCGCAAAGAAAAGGCAATTAACTCCTCCATGAAAAACTCTCCTTCTTAATTAATTCCTTAAAAGAACTTCTTAAATTAACGGCTTGGAACAATTACTAAACTTTACAAAACATGCTCCAGGAACTCACAATTCTCTTCACAGAAGAGGAGAACATTTCTACCAGGGTACAAACAACCTCCACAGTAGTGGAGCAGGTTATAACAAATTATTTAACGAAATTTTGATGAATGTATTATTTTCTGAACTATCTTTTTTTCCGCGCGGAAGTTATTGTTTTGAGATATATCATGGTTCGCAATTTCTCGTAACCTGTAAAATATGTCCGTAGTTTGCGATTTGACTCTTAACTAATTTATGGAATTGCTCAGATTTCTTCCATTGTATAAACTAGACCTAATAAGTCAAATTATTTCAAATGATATATAGACTTTTAATGCATATTCATCTTTAGAGAAAAACATAAATTTGAAAAAGAAAAATCATGATACTTTGGTTTGACTCAAGTTAATGTTGGCAGTATTGTAATTCATCCAATCGGCGAACTTTTTCACCAAATGATAATAAAGAGTTAAAGCAAACTCTAGCTATGTCATTGAATTAGAAATTCTCTTGAATGCAATTTGCACGCTTTAACTTTATAATCCACACACCTTATCTATACACTTCGCTGCACATGAAATCCACTTTATTAAATTGTGGTTACTGTTTCATTTCTACACGCATTAACACCCTGAAGCAAGGAGAGGAGAGCATATTCTTCTTCAATTAAACGTTTGTACACAGCTTGAAAGTTCGCGTTCTCAAGCTTAAATCCATTTTAAGTTTATCAAGTGATCTATAATCTCATAATAGTTACAAAAGTGATTGTGGTTTAAACGCTAGAACCTCATTATATAAAACTAGATTTTCATTCACGAACTCATCAATTGCATTACGAACATATTAACATAGCGATAGTACTATGAAGAAAAGATTTATTTTTTTTGAAAGTGATGTAAGAGGCAGATATAATTGCAGATGAACAAACATTAATGTTGCGAATGTATAGAAGATTCTTTTCCTTGATGGAACGTTGACGAAGAGTGTGAATTCACTGGAGAAATTGACTTACCGATTGCTCCCTTTTTTGTCGTCTTTGGGACTGATTCCACATCGGCGGAAGATTTTCTCTCCCCCACCCTCAACCTCTTTCAAGTTGACACTTTGGATGAAGCGTCTTTTGATGACATTTCAACTTGTTGACTACTAGAAGTTTTGTGACAAGTTTGTCTCTATAGATTGAGTTTGAAGAATAAGTTTCTGTGTGCAAGGATATTTATATGTGACAGCAATAGATGAATGAGACGAGTGACGAGAATATTCTTCGGAAGGAATCTAAGTAAAACTAAACTTGTAAATACTTTTTTGAAAAATTAAATGGAAGAAGAATGTTGAAAAAGGAATATATTCACGTCACCTTAATTATTTTGTACCAAAATAATCAATTAAAATTATATTGTGCGCGAATATTTACGTCATACATTTTACGTATAGACTGAATATGAAATGATCTTTGTAAGTATATAATGTTCCTTCGAATTTTTGGAAACAATACTCGTGACAATGGTTTTATGTTGTTCATATTTATTGACAATAATTGTAAAAAATAAACCACATAAAACTTTAATTAATGACAAGATACATACTACCCTTGTTGCGTTTCCCACTAGTGTCAAACATTTAAGCCTAAAGGAAAAGTTAAACACCATTTTCACACCATTTCTTTCTCTGTTATGCAATACAATTTGCTTAGATTTGTGCGAAAATGGTATTTATATTATGCGTACGTACATTTTCATTTCAGTTTCCCGTACAGTTTCTGTTCTGCTTCTCCAGTGAAAATTAGATATTTCATACCTTCTTCCTCCGACAATATTTCACTGATGGAAAAATAAGAGAAACATCTTGATTGATTTATTGCTAGCTGATTACCCGCTGTTGCCCAGTTTTTTTTTTTTTTTTTTTAATCAATAGACCAATGAACCCACTTACAGAAAGTCTCGTAGGTTGAATTTTTGCTTCCGGAGATACAACTGCGGCAGCGTGGTTGCAACATTTTATTAAAACGCTTATAAAATCTAAACCATTCGTCCAAACTTTAAGATTTAAAGATGTTTTTCTTATCTTTGTTAAATGCACAAAACGAAGAATCCATTAAATTTGATGAGATATTTTCCTTCTTAAATTCCTCGCTTAAATTAAAGTATTACAACACTTCTATTTTTCATAACGTTTTTTCGATAATTTAAATTAACCTTAGTAGATAAGACATATGCTGCCGCGGACTCTTTTGTAGAACGCTTCGAGGCGAACAATATTGTCACTCATAGTTCTCATTTATCTCTAACCTTTTAGGCAGCGTAAGTGAATGTGGCTGATTTCCCCCGATTTCATGGACATTTATCTTCAACATCATTTTCTATCTTTCTTTCACGCATTTAAGAAATGAAACTTAGCCTATGTTCATCCTGGACATCTTAACCATCTCCTTGCTAAATTTCATCACGATCGGTTTCGTGGTTTAGTAACAAAGAGACAGACATGCTTTCGCATTACGCATTAGTATGGTTAGTAATTATAAATATATGCATAGCATTCATGTATAATTTTCCACTCCAGAATTCCTATAGTTCATTCAAGCTGAAAAAAAAATTTCCATTATTTTCGTCATCCACTTCTTGAACTGAGTTAAACTCAAGGACTAGAAGCTACATTAGCAAGATCATTTCATCAGTAAGCTTTAAAATTTCCAATATTCTAAATTTTCTTCTTAATAATATAAAAGCATAAGTGACATTTATTTTTGCTTGTTGATTTTAAAAATTAAAATATATTAAAAAATGTTTTTTTACACAGTTTCGAGAAATTATCAAGTGTTGAAAATGGAGGTGACTGTCGATTCCAACTTACGTTTGATTCCTAGAAAATCACTTCAACTTAGATGTTGACGAGCAATAAATCCCCAATAATAGTAATAATAATAATTATTATTATTATTACTATTATTACAACATTCGCTTGTGTGGAATGTTCTACGCTGAGGCAATACACACTGCGAGACATCCGGATAGGATAAGCTCTGAAGAACGTTGACAGGATAAGGGTCAGCAGAGGATGATCTTTGCTAGTTAGAATATATGCATGCGCAGACCCCTCCGATCAATTCCATTCCAGACTATTTGCTACTTTCACCTGGCCGTTTTTATGACATAAATTATCTTGATTCCGAAGAAATATACGTACAAAATTTCCAGATTCAAATAAGTAAAGCAACGGGTTCTTAGAGCAGATATTTCATAATGTTTAACATTCAGTAAAAGAATTGTATTTAAAAACATCAAGGAAATTCATTATTTAAGTTACGTGTCTTCTCACAGGCGTATATCGTAATATTTTCGTAGTTTTTTAAAGATAATTATGTAATGAGGATTTATTGTTTGTTATCATTACATAATTCTAAAGACAGAGGAAAATGTATATATTGGATAGAGAAACCCCTTCTTATAAAATGAGATTCCTCCCCCAATACTAGGTGTATACCACGCACTGGACTGGGGAGGAAGGGGGTCAGGAAATCGGACCGCAGTCGCGTGGAAAATGGCCGCGTGTTTTCGCAGATAACGAGATAGCAGAGCCCCTGGCGACGAGTTATGAGATTCAATCACCTTTCAATTCCCCCTTCTGCTCGTTTCGGCTTGTCGGAGGAGGAACTCACACGAAACTCGAACGCGACGCATGCATCTCTAGAAAAACTCATGATAAAATATCGAATGCATTTTCTTCTAATTCCTATTTGTAGAGGATATTCTTTGAGTCTTGGATTTATTTTGTAAACATTTTTTTCCATGTGTTATGTTTAACTAATGATACACGTGTGAATAATTTATTCAGTTTAGCTGCGGGATATGTTTAAAGTACTCTTTGCTTTTAACTACCTTAATCTGCGCTCAGTTGTAAATTAATTGTTTACGAGAAAGGCCGGTATAAAACGTTGACTTAAAGAATTCAACATTTTTTCTTACCTTAAATTATTTTTCGAATAAATTTCGAAATTTGTGCAATAAACTATTGGTTTAATTTTTTCTGGGGAATATTTTAAAATGTACTATAAACAAAGTTATTTTTTTAAGATTAATAACTGACCTTAAATGATAGTGAATAAGTGGGGGGGGGACTTATACCTCTAAGATATTACACCAATAAATGCAAAATAGATTGTTCAAAAAGATAGTGTTTCATAAAAGTTGAGAATAAATACCTAAATCTTTCCTTCTTTGAGTTTCCTTTAAATATTCTCTTTGCTAAATCTTAGAAGTAAACTTTCTTTCCCAATGTATTGCAGCAAGTATGTAACGGAAAAAGTTCTCCGAAAGATCACACGATCCCATGTGAGATGCGCTCCGCCCAAATACCTTCGCGATGAAGAAACTTGTGACTTTTTTCTTTTCCGTTGAAGAAAGAAGTTGCGAAAGTGCTCTCCACTGTTGAGAGACGCCTGCAGTGCTCTTGGAAACTCTGTTGAGCTTCGACAGAATTCCCAGCGGATTCAAAGGTTTTGGCAAACAAGACTTCTGCTCATTTAGCTCCGTTTCTAATTCTTCCAATACTAAAATACATCTTCCATACAATCCCGTATTGCCCTCGAGAAGATAAAGTTTTCGTCTCTCCAGAAAATGTATTTTATCTTTAAATAATCAAATCCATTATTTATTTATAAAAGAAAAGAAATTGAACCCTAGAATCATGTTTTTTAACGGCTTAACGAACAGAATCTATCGATAACGGAAAGACTAGGTACAAACGGTTTTTAAAAACCTAAACTTTTTAAACTAATATTTGGGATTTGCTTCGCTTTGACAGCCCTTACCCGATTGTAAAATATTTCATCACATTTGAGATGCGCAATGGCTGACTAACGTAACTTTTTCTAGTGTGATATGTTATAAAAATTTTCTTACTCATATTGTAACTTACTCTTACGCCACTCAATCTACTGATTCATTTTCGTACAGAAAATTGGTTTTAGAGAGAATCACAATTAGTATTTTTAGTTGAAACAAGGGAGAAACTTTTCTACTTTATATTCCGTCATAAGAACATCCGTCTTATTTTTATTTCTTTCGTAAAAATAGAAAGGAGATCATTTTATACTTCTTCCAAATTCTACGAGTAATCCTCGGGGTTCCATCATCAATGACGCTGCTCAACGTTTTAGAATTTTGTAGAAATTTCTTCCTTATCTCTCGACCTTTTGAGTTTGCTTTCGTCTCTACAATGAGTATGAATGAAGTTTCCATTTCCGCAAAAATTCTCCTCTTTCCTGTTCAACCCTCTGCAAAGTTGATCCGCGGTAATGGATTTTCTTTTGTCAATACTTAAGTAATTTCTTATTAACTCATCTTTACTTAGATTTCAAACCAACGCGTCTTGGATTTTGGACCTTTCCCTTTCTTCTTTTAAATGTTAGCTTTCCATCTGCCATTCTTCTTACCCATAATATCCTTTCTGTCTTATTCGTGCATGCATACCTCCGAGGAGTCGGATATTATTCTCAGCTGTTAGGAATTGCGTCGGGAATCAATTTTATCGAAACTACAAATGTGTGGATGTGGCCTTCCTCAGAATAATCACAAATATCTTGGGAACAATCTTCATTTCAAGTAACATATTCTTCCAGCAATTCAGTAATCCATTTCCTGATATTGACGTTCCCATATATCGATTTACGCAAACGAATCCGTTGTCGGAACGTGAAAGTACAGGAATACGAATGAGGGAAGTGTAGTAGGTAGCATAATTGGATTGTTTAAAAGAAGTAGAAAACAAATTTCCACTGTAATTAGACCACAACCAAATATTGCATCAGATATTTGGCGAACTTTATAAAAATCGATTGAGTTATTCCAGAGATATTACAGAAAAGGAAGTAAGACAAGTCGTTTAGCGGCTCGCAACGGTTGTGCCGGAAACTAGTCTTAAAATATTTTCCTTCCAGGTGAGACCTTGATAAGTTACTTGAATCAATTAAGAGCATTGTAATAAGAATTCCATGAAATCAGGTGCTAGCGTCTTCGATATAATTGCCTTTCTCTTCAATTTTATGGAATGCGATAGTCGAAAACTTGACGCACTTCAGTGAGGAGTGATTTGAATATCTGCAATGTGCATCCCATCATCTCGTTTTCGTAATTCTATTTTCCCCTTATTAATTATATACCAACCCCATTATTGTACACTCACGATCTTTTATCCATAATTGTACAGTCTTCCAACTATGATCTCTTTGATATTATTTGGCGAATCCCTTATTTCCCCTCGTAATATTTTCATATGTTATAATATTCCTGTATTAAATCGTAGTTCATATATTCCGGCTGGATCCGCTGTATATATTTACCCTTTCCCCATTGCAGGTTATTTCTCTCTTCTTTTTACGTCGTTCTTACCACCTTCCTTTTTTCTTGCCCTCTTCTTTTATCCTCTTAATTTGAGGTTCAACGTCAAAATGTTCCGATTTTTTACTGTACTCTTTTGACTTTCATTCTATTTGCATTAAAGATTAGAGACAAAACTACTTCTCAAAGCTTATTTCGTTATTCTTTCTTTGACGTATTAACTCAAAAGAGGAATGAAGAACAAGATAAATTTCATCTACATAGGAACTCCTTTCTCATATAGCATTTGAATTATAATTTAATCGACAATTTTTTATCGTTAATGGAAAATTAAAAGTACTTTTATGGAATTTTCGAGTAGGAAAGTCTATTTGAGATGTTGCCTAATACTTGCTAGTGCAGTTCTTCAACGGCTCATATAGCAGCCTTTTTAAAATGGAATTATGATTTCGTGCTGGGGAAGGTTTTTTTTTTTTTTTTTTTTTTT
>NNCF01127521.1:0-100438 GCA_002313205.1 Laupala kohalensis | reverse complement strand
AATGCCAGACTCAGCTCGGGGCCCCGTGTTTGCCAAACACGTACTTACTAGATGTTAGTCCCCTGGGGCGAGGCAGGAAAATGAAAGATACCCTAGCCCTAATGGCGTCGGGATCGAAAAGAACAAGAGGTGACCAAGGGAGATCAGGAAAGAGAAAGGAAGGAGCATGGCACAAGTAAGTGGAAGCAATGCCAGACTCAGCTCGGGGCCCCGTGTTCGCCAAACACGTACTAACTAGATGTTAGCCCCCTGGGGGGGCTGGGGAAGGAATATTTTCCAAAATTCATGAGCTCTATAAACATTTATTTTTTTCAGTTGATATAAAACGCTAACTACAACGAATAGAAGTTCACATAATAGAGCGTCACGCTTTTGGAGAAAAAGGGGACACATGAGAATTTGTGGATTTTTAATACAAATTATCTGATAAAACAGCAGTTCTATTGATTTGGTGGTCATGCTGCGGAAAAAAAGTATGTGTCTGGATAGAATTATTGGTAAATATGTAGAATTTATTTTTGAAAGGTGTATTTTTTGGAATGATTTCAAGATAATAGTCATAAGACCGTAAGTTCCGGGTTGTTATTCTACGAAGATTATTACATTATAACGGTTCAAGTCCCCTCAGATCCATCACAAATCATAAAATTATTCATTTTCTACTAGAAACCTCCTGATATTTGGTAAGGAACTTTTAAAAGTTAAGTTTAGTAATGTTTGTATATTCCATTAACTAAAAAATTATTTAAGGTATCGTGAAATTATTCCGTTATAAATTAACCAAATTGCCTCTAAGGAGCGTTCAGTTGGCGTGACCTTGTATTACACTCAATGCCATTTCCAGCAGACGTTCACCCCTCTCTTCACCCCACAATCACACTACTAGATGCTTCTCCAACACTCCGCTCGAGGAGCTGTTGTCAAGGACTTTGAATCGACCTTCCTATTGGCTGGGCGCAGCGCGTGTTCACGACGCATCCTCATACAAGAGATTCCAACTTGCTTTCATTACACTGCTGGCTAACGACTGCCGCAATGAATTACATGATGACTCAACTACAAGCATCATTCTCCACTAAATGATTCTATAGACACAGAACAGCGTATTCATCGATGACTAAATTCATCTTTCGTGAAGAATTTGAGAAATTGAATTTTTTTGTTAATGGAGCAATCGATACACGTGCTTCTGTCCCTAATTTTCAATTTTTTTCCATATTATTTTCGAATCGTTTCACTATGGAACGATTGAGTCGCATACTCTTCGTGAGATGACACATGAAATATCTTAAAAGTAACCACTATGGCTTTCTAGAGGATTTGATGCGCGAGAAAGTTTGATGTAAGTGAATACATTTTAATAATGCAAGAGTTCCTGAATAAACAGAGAAATCCTAATATTTCACCACTGTTCTTTGATAAAGCATTAGGCAGTGATAAACCATTTACCAATCGTGTGTTCAATCTTTCTGATCTCTTTTTTAACCAATTCTCGAATTCGATCCAATTACTTTTTACATAAACCTTGTATAAGTAATGAAACCTAATAAAAAGAGACATATAGTCGGAAACTAAGTACGAAGTTTTCATTTACAGTTTACGAGTAACAAGAAATAAACGAACTTGAAACAATAAATAAGTACTCGAGAGCATTGAATAAAATGTTACTTTTTGTCATTTTACTGTATAAAAACACATTAAGTATGTGCACATAAAATGTCACTATTTGTACTGAAATGTAGAAAATAGGAACATAACTGTATATTTACAAAGAACTAATTATAAAAACATGTTCAAGATACTGATTCTTTACAGGTCAGGAAGAGTTCCCCTGAGGTGAAAACAGTTTTCTTCTTTAAAACAAGGTACGTTATACGATATACCTTTAGTCACTATTTCATGTTTCATTAAGTTCTTTCTCGTTAGTTCCTATTGAGATAGTTTTAAAACTTATCCTACTATTGTTGGAATTTTTGCTCATTCTTGTTTACATATTATGTTCTCGGATAGTACAATGGAAACCGAATTGAAGCAATTCGCTTCTATATTTTATGTAAGTCAGTCTCTCATTTATTTTCTCTCATTCTTTATTTCTAATAATCTTCCTCATGATTTTATTGATTTTCACTATTTTCACGAACGTGTTTCTTGTAACGAAATATTTTTATAATGGTACGATGTGTGCAAACAATTATTTGAAAACATATTAATGTTTTATTAATTTATCCTGTTACGGTACCCCGTAATTATGTAACGTGAAATTCTTTTCTTTTTTTAAAATATTTATTTCATGTAGTAACGGCTCTGATTGCCCATGATAAATTAAGGGCAGTCATGATTATTTTTCTTGATCTACACGTGCACGCAGAAACCGCTGCGCCATTTCCGTCGGAGGCTCGTCGGTTCCGCGAAGAGCGTGAGATTGACACCGTCAGCGGCGTCCTCTCGGTGGCGCAATTTTGTAAAATGAATTCCGATTGGCCCTCCCCTCCATTTTGGAAGATGGACGAGGCGGCCGACGGGTGAACGCTTAGGCAGTGTACGTGGAGACGTACACTCCGGTGCATGTGTTGGTGTTATGCTCCGTAAATTCGTAACTCATTATATTACTAATTCTTGTTAAGTAGAGTGCGCCATGCATTCCTTGGCACAAGTCTATGACGTGTACCTCGTACAAAATTCATTCAGAGAACATGTTCATTTTGATAATCTTGTTTTAACGTCCCTCAGATATCTTTGATCACTGAATTTGTAATGCGTTTGCTTATTTTATATTTCTACCAAGTATCCTTCAGATACTTGATCTTGTTGATATAATTCATACTGATGTTTCTGAATCTGACTGGGTATCCTTCGGATACTACTGCTTATGTTTTGTAGGTATCGGTACAGCTGTATAAATGAGATTTAATTAATAGAATAAATAGTATTAAGTTTGTTCCTGGTCTTCCTAATGATCCTGGCTCAATATTCACATTCCGGTTGATCCGCCTCTCCCAACAGTGGGATACGACACTAGCCAAGAGAGTTGGCTAAGAAATATTTAATTAGATCGAGCCGTTAAATCCGGTTAAATTAGAAGTCCATAACTTTGAGAAAGAAACTAGGACCCCCAGGGGAGTAGCACGTATCAATCCGCTAGATACTAAAGACAAAAATGACAGTTTATGTCCATTAAGTATATATTTGTTGTTCAGCTCATTAACATGAAGTAGCGCTTTACCTGAAATGACGAAAAATTTCTCAAATCCTTAAAATACCTTTGGTTTATCATAAAAGTACCATATTTCAAGTATTCTTCGATTGTTTATTTTGAAAATAATTTTTGTGCTATACTTTCTAGAAAAGTTTCGTAACGAGAAAAGAACAAATGTAAAAATACGTACCGAGGCGAAATGCTAGATAAGAACAATAAGCGGGTTGCTAACATGCGCCTTTCACCATGCACTGAAAGAGGTTTGTTACCAAAATTCTCCGAGACTGAGGATGAAGTTGTTATCTAATACATAACGTAGCGACCACATATATAGTTCTTGGCGCCAAGATTCAACTTTGATTCTTGAACAAACTTCGTCAGTGTCGAAGTCTAGAACAAACTTATTCGTGGGTGTTCCATAAGAGAAGTTCCATTTAACGCTAACCAGATTTATTCGGGAACGTTCCAACCGTGACGTTTTGTTCAATGCAATTTTTCGTAACCCTTAACTGTTTTTTTTTTAATTTTCTCACAATCTCAGCATAGTGCAAACTCTCCATTTTTAGTAATCTCATTACGTCACGACTCGCACCGCGCCGGATGCCGGATGTTCGGTGCTGCAGCACTTTCGGAGTCGGTGGTACGTGCCTGCTTGGGAGGGGAGACGACCACTAGAATACCAGATAAGGAACTCGTATTTTTTTCTGTTAAGGAGATGCACCTTTAAGTCATTTTTCAAGATTAGTGTTATTAGATACGATATAGACATATTTTGTTCATAACCTTTAAAAATATATATAGTAAAATATCTTAAAATATCTTTAAAGTTTCTGTTATACTAAAGAAGATACACCAAAAATTCTAAATTCTATTTTGTGATCTTAAAACGTTGCGAAATGAGAACAAAAATTGATTTAAAAGCTAGTTTCTTACGGAAAATACATTTATAATTAAATAAGTTTCATCTTGTCACTCCGTCTTGAGTTACTAGTAAATATTATTTGGCAACGAGTTACGTAAGTCAAATTTAAGATACCAGTTAAGTGTTAAATTTACATTGTCATCAGTTCCTAATCCAAGGTTACATTTGCGATTCAACAGCTCGCAAAAATCAACCGATGTGATCTGATGTGTAGAGTGCACATCTGGGACAATATACCATAAAACGACTCATCGGAAAAATTTGTGCATCACTCCAGCTTTCGCGGATCGAGTCGTCCCCATCGCCGTAATTTCACGTAACTTACGGAGTGTTTCTCGTCAGAATGTGTACCGGATTTGCACTCGATATTCTCAAGACTTTTCCTGTTACTGCCAATGTATTGCATTTTTCGCACGATTGGACGTATTTTTATAATTGGAGATTTTGTGCCGATACTTGTCCTGTGTACTTATACGTGTCTGCATCAACATATACCACAGAATAGTAAAATGAATCATTTTAAAGAAATTCTGGTATAATTTGATAACCTTATTTAATTACCATTTTGAATAAGTGATTTTTTTCAGTAACATGTATCCACCTTGGTTTATCAATTTGACATTAAATAAGTATAATGATAATTGACATAATTATGACTTCCAATAGACAGGTGAAACATCAAGTTAATATTTTAATTATAAGTTAATTTGCTTATTAAAAATACTTTAATAACATATATTTCATTTTCTTCTCGCTCCTTATTCAACAAATGTTGAATCTCTTGCTCTGTTGATTTTGAACTGTTTTTTTTTTTTTTTAGATAATGTATATTTCTAAAATTGCTATTTAAATTATTATACATGTATCAGAAATATTGCATTTTTATTCTAATTTTAACTTGTAAAATTTAATTTGAAATTATATAATTTTTTGTACATGAAATTGATAAAATTTATTCAGAATATTTTCTCTTCGCTGTATAATGCTACGTTGGAATATTAAAGAGAAGGAAACATCAACGTCATGAGTGATTCAAAATTGCCTTGCCAATGAATCGTAATGGACGATCGCTCGTCAGTTGAGCATCAATTTGACGCGATCGGTTCGTCATTTCATGACGATGAGGAATGCGGAAGCGTGAAATTACAACGCAGAGCTCCGCTGACTGGAAAATGTGAAGTCGCGAAGCAACTTTCACCACTGCCATCGGATTCACCTGCTGGCGGCTACTCCGCTCGTTCCGTCATTTTTTCTCGAGATTCAATCCACTGCATGGAATTTGAGCCAATATGTGAACTTCAATCGTATCAGATATCGGAGACCGATATCAATTTACAACCGTGAGTTCTAGACACACTTGTATGTACCGAGTGAGTCAAAATCCCTTAGACAAACTTTAAGGGTAGGCAAGACATATAGAATTATCTTTCTCATATACGTAGTATATAAAAAGTATTGTAATCGTGAAAAAATTCGAAAGCAAGATTAGGATGGAAATATCCGTTTTGGGGATCTCTGATTCTAAAAAAGTAGTAATTGGCACAACGTCTGTCCGTCTGCAGCAATTCTGAATAAATGGATGAATCAATTTAATTCATATTTCGTATTTACGGTAGAATTTACTAGTTGTCGATGCACGTGCTCTATTTTTTTACTTTAAAACAAAGGGTACTTCACATGAAGGTCAAAGTACTCTTTCGAATATTTCTCTATAACGGCTCAAACGATTTTACTTAAATCTTCTGTACGTAAAGTACAACTAGAATGGATTACATCAGCATTAGCGGTATTTCGCTTGAAAGGTATAGACGCAGTAAAATAATTCCTATCTGTTACACTTACACATTGGTTTACTGTTTGAATTCAAGATGTTTGAATAATATTTAGCAGTGTAAATGAACCAGGGAGACGTAGAATACACTTTTTGTAAACTGAAATGAAAGATATGATGATAAAATACATAAGAGGACTACAAACTCACTGCAGCTATGAAAACACATCAGTTTCTGTCTACAACGATTTTACATTTACATAACTCTTTTACGATATTCATAAGACTGATATGTCGCTATATGTTTTTAAATAATATTTTACTTTCAAATTTCAAATAAAAGACAATATTAAGTTCATCTAGCAACTTTCAGCATAAATAGAGTACTGGAAGACAATCAAAATATAGAGAACCACGCCAGAATTGACCCTTTCAGTATATAATTTTTTCTCACTCTATGCTGCAAGCGGAGAAACGTATATAAGAAAAAATATGCAATACCCCACTAGTTTATCATATAATATGGGATCGCATATGCAAATCGTGTAGTTCTTTGTAAGCGGGTGGCATGGAACGAATCCGCATGATCGTTTGGATCATTCGTTCATTTGCTTTAAGAGCCCCAAATATGTTTTGTTGATACGGTATACCGTTTTCCATTGTATCACTTCTATGGTACATGAACTTGTAATATTTAGACATCTATGAATTTGTATTCCTTAATCTTGTATCTTATACTTTATCTGGTATTATTTCCTAAAATTAATCATCTGGCAATAAGCAAATCAAACGTGCGTTGTACGTTTATTCCGGTATCCTTTCCTTTATTCACTAGCTAAGAGCCCCTATAGCAGGTGCCCTTTGCTATGTTATAATATAAAAATGACTTGTCTCCGAATGTCTATTACAGTTTTTCTAAGGACGTATGACATCGTGTAGAAAACACTTTGAGTGGTAGATTTAATATTTTATCTACCCCAAAATCTTCCCGACAGTTTTTAAGCTACGACTTAAGTATATGAAGAATGAAATTATCACTCATCAGAATGAAATAATAGTTTTTGACGTGAGATTTCTTAGCAGTTTTGGTGTAAATGTTTACTACCGTAACGGAACGGTATGCTTCTGAAATAGTCAAATATGAAACTATTATTATTCCTGGATAAATAATAACAAATAAAATTATTATTATTACTATTTACTACTACAATAGTAATATATGAAACAATAGTAACAGTACACTGGTAATGTAATGTCATGTAAATGGAAGCACAATAGTTCAATTCTAATATTTGTTCTTGTCTGACTTCGTGAGTAGCTGAAAGTCCTTCGGAAATGTAAGTACAAGATCAACCTCGGCAAATGGTGAACATAAAAGAATGGAGAAAATACTCATACAATATAAGAGAAGTAATTTTTGAACATGTAATTGAGAAGGTAAATAGGGGATTTTTAAATGCATTAGAAAATGTAATCTAACAGACAGAGCTTCCATCAAAGATCGTATCTCAGTCATATACCAATGGTCCGTTCTCACAGTAGTTGTTAATTAAAACCTAATCGTTTAAAAAACTCATAATTATCATCAAAACTTATAGCTTTCTCGATTTGTCCTGAAGTGCGACATACTTAAATCCTCAAGTTAAAAAAAACTAAAACTGATCCAGAAAAATACAAATATTTCATTTCTGTTAAGTACCTGTAATTTGTATTTTATTTCCTCTTTTAAACATGATATTACTGAAGTGGCGGTCATCGTTATAAATTTATAACCTTTGTAGGAAGTTTCCCATCTCTAAAGTCATTTCGGTTGTAACTGTTGCCACTTTTGGTGGGATTTCGTTTTGAAATCTCAGTGAAGAACTCAAGCGAATTGCTGTATGATAGCTGCAGGGCAGGAGTGTGTTTTTGTACTGAGCGCCGTAAGCAAACTCTTGATGCGGCGATTTGTCACAGTCACAACAGAAAAATTTTCTGGTCTGATGGTTGTGTGGTTTTTGTTTTAATACAGAACCTGTTTGCTTTAATTTTGAAACCCAGTATAAAAATGTTTTCTTACTGAGAACGTGATTTCACGTTAAACCGCAAAAAAGGATGCGAAATGCACGCTTAGTTGTTATCACGATTCGCTTTTTTGTTTGTTTATTCGTCGATAACGAATGCTCGATACCTCGTCAGTCCAAGCCACAACTGACACTTAAGAACAACACGTATACAACTGCAATGTCATCACTCCCAACATTCTACACCTTCCATAAGCGGGACTGTACGTCTATGAATGCAACACTTCATTATGCGTAATACAGCTAATGCAAATCAAACAACATATCAAGAATAACGGTTGTAACTAAGTTTCTTGAAATATGTAACGACTTGTTTAGAAAACCTTTATTTAAAACTATTATAAGTACATATCATGTACGAAGAGTTTTTTGTGGTATGTTTCTGGTTTTCTTTTTCGATCCGAAATACTTTTATTTTATCTTTTATGTTTTTTATTTTATCATCTTATGTGATTTGGTGGCGTGTATAGCATGGTACAGATTTCCCCAAGAAACGAAGTCGAACGACGTTAAAACAGGAGATCTGGATGAATACTCGACACTATCTCGTCTGTGTATTCACCTCTGTGTGTTTCATCCAGGAACTGCCGCACTTCTGGATGGGGTGCCGCTGCGCCGTCTAATTTGAAACAAACAATATTCATCTGGGTAGAGATGGTGAACAATAGGCACAAAATCTAGCGAAAGTTTTTACCACTGCTTCCATCCCTCTTTCGTCAGATACTCATTTCTTCCCGCCGTTTGACTCCGCCTACGGCATACGTCACGATCTTTTTTGACCAATAATAACTAAAAGTCTATTTCATGTGATTCCTCCTGATTAGCTGTGATCCTTTGACGTTTTGCCTTAATCAGCCTATCGCCAATCGTACTTTAGTCACGTGAAGTCCCGTCTCGTGATGTAGTGTCCTCGCTTGATGACCGTCTGTTTACTCTCAAAAATTGAGGTCACCAGTTTCGCATAAAAGACCACTAAGGTGGCCAAAATGCTACCCCCTTTTCGTCCTACGGAATCCCCTCAGTTCCAGAAAAAAGCTTACTAGCACTAGGGCGACCCGTGGCGTAGTGCCTAACGCACTCGCCTTCTACCTCTGGGGACGCGGTCCGATCAAACCCGGTCCGATCTAAGTAGAATTCGATCAAACCCGGTCCGATCTAAGTAGATTCTCATCATCATTCACTCTCATGTCATTCATTAATCACCCGCCTCGGGTAGGTGCGACAGGACGGGCATCCAGCACCCTGGAACTCCCCAGCCAAATCAAGTAAGAGGCATCATACCATCCCCATCTACGCCGAACCCGCCTAACACGGGATTAATAAGGCGAAGATAAAGAAGCAGAATCTTACTAGCACTAATACACAGAACAAAAGACGTGAACATGGACATCTGTGATTTAAACGCCGTATGCTAGACGTTTGTAAAAACCTTTCGCCGGATTTCGTATGTGTAGATTTGTCGTAAATGCCATTCGAGTCAGTTGTTTCATATTTCCTCGTTGTACTCCATTTATTTTATTCATTTATTTTTATTCTTCTTGCATGCAGAAGTCAAAACATGCGAAGTGTGATAACCTTGTAGGTTGTAGAAACTCCTCTTCCTTTTATTAGTGAAACCACATTTCGATTATCAATGTGGGCAGGGCACCCGTCAGGCATAAACAACATTTTTGCATCAGATTAAGAATATAATGTTGACACAGCCATTTGTTATAAAAGATTCATACTCTTCACTAGCCTAAATAATGTTCCCATGAAGAAATATGGGCCAATTAATTGGCGGTGTCTAGAATAAATAATGAGACGCACGGAGGGGATTACTGGGATGAGGGCTGTACTAGGTCACGATGCGTAGCACAGTGGTCTAGTTTCCGAAAAAGGCGGACAAAAATCGAGTTTGATGGTCTACTTTACTTTAACATGAAGATTAGGATAAATTCTTTGAACTTTTTTCCGATATCTCGTACCACTGCGTTTTTCACGGCAATTTTAATACCACAAGTCGCGACGATCGGCTAACCAAGAGGCGCACGCTAAATAGTCGGGACAGTTAAGTTGGTTTCATTCAATAATTGTAAATTAAAATCAACATGCGTTAATTTGAGTTCTAAATGACTAAATTTTGAGTTTTTTAAAGTCGATGTTGATTACTGTGAGCTGTACTCGGTGATAAAACAAAGTTCTCTGTGATAAAATTACTCGGTGATAAAACAAAGTTCAAATAATAATTCTTTCATTTTGTTTTATAATTTAACGGTTTTTAGAGGTTTTAGAGGACCTTACATGCCTTAATGTGGGACTTGCACTCCAACTTATTGAAATAACGGAGATGTATAATTGTTTTCTTTATTATTATTCTAATTGTTTTAAAATACTACAAATGAATAATAACGAAGGAAAAACATTTTTTAATTTGCAATTATCAGTTAATAATATGGTACAAACAATATTCAGGAACTTGCTTGAATTTTTTGAATTGAATAAGTGCAAGTACAAACATGGCAACCTAGCCCAACGGTTGCGTTATTTATGCATACAACTTCAAAAAAAGTTAAGGTATTATGTGCGCGTCAACTGAAGTCAAGTTGCCAACTATTCTTGGAAATATTCATCAAATTAGTTCTTATTAATTAATAATTCATTCTACTGATTTTTTATATTGGATGAGAACAAATATTTTTTGATTTTAAAACTTGATAATAATTTAGACTGTCGGTTGACTAATTCTTTGACAAGGATCGCATTGTCTTCAGTCACGTGATACGTCTGCCATTTCCGTGAGACTAGTATTTTACACAGCTTTTGGCGAATTATTCTTGAAAATGCCCCATAAGGTATAAAAACCTTAACATCATTGCGTTCCTTTTCCCATTTGCTATGTCTTAGGTTTTTTCCGCTATGTTAAGCCGGTATTTCGCCATATTATCAAAAATACATCATCCCGCGAAAAATTCTCCATATAAGCTCATAGTAATTTTAAAGTCAAATAATTCAAAATTTTGCGCTGTAAGGATATGAAAATTTATCGACACTGGATAGAGAATGGTTCAACCTATCATTTAAAACATTTTTGGGGGTATTTAAACCTAGTCGCTCTGACGCACATAATACCTTATATAGCATTCTCAAATGTCCGGTGACCTATAGATAAAAGTGATCTAAAAAACACTTCGGAAAATTTACTACAAATCAAAGTAAACTATCTCTTTCGTGATTTAAATGGTTGTTTTTTTGTAATTAGGTGTTTTCTCCATAAGACACAATGTATTAATCCGTTAATTATAATAGCAATTATTTAATTTAAATGGCCCGTGAGGTACGTTTTTTTTTTGTTTGTTTTGCGTTAAAATCACAATAAATACGTGTTACTCTATTATTTATGCAGATTACGGATATTTTTGTGATTTAATTCTACATACACTGGTACTACCTCGAAGACATCAGCTCATCGATCTCTTCCTTCCGAGTAAGAAAAATCTGTGCGTTCAGTAAAAGTTGTTCTGCCAAGTTCTGCTGCACAGTGCGATGGCGGTCGCAGCGCTGCTGACGGCTGTGTCGAGAGGATTTTCCCTGAGGTGCTTCCAGGCAGCTGCGGGGATTCCTTGTCTTGGCAGTGCAGCACTTTCCATCCTCTTCCACTTTTGTCTTCACTTTCTCACTAATATGTACTATTTTCGTGCTTCGAAAGTTATGAAACATGTCTATCTATGTGTTGAAGTGGTGAGTTTATCTGCTTTACTCGGATGATGTTTTAAATTTAGAAAAATTCTCGAGCGTATAAATTCATTAGATTTTTTTCAGAATTGGAGAAATAGTGAAAAGAATATTTTTTTGCCTTTAATGTGGTAGTAGATTACAGATAGAACCATTATTTACGCGCAATAATTACAAGTGATTATTTACTTTTTATTTTGCATTCAGTCGAATATGTTTGCGAATATGTTGTTTCTGATTTCATTTGGGTCAGATAAAAAGGATATTCTGGCTTTTAAGTATTTCTTAAATGAATGGTTTCCTTGCATTCGGCCAGGATAACTCTCATACTTGTATAAGTATTTCCATTTCATGGAAAAAAATAATGCACATTACTTGAAAAGAGTTTTTTTGTATACCTTAGCACTTAAGGAACCTTGATGTAAAATGGATAAAGTGGATTGTGTTACAACGAAGTAGTTAGTTGACCCATCGATCTAGCGGTTAGCACATTCACCTTCTGGAAATTTTGTAATTTATTTGAAGTCTGTTGGAAATATAGCATCTATTAGTGGCTGAATTTGAAATACTATACACGTTACAACATACAGAAAACAATATTTAGTCTTGAGAATTTCCTTAAGTAAACCCGTACATGTTGTGAATCATTGACGATGAAGTCCTTAATGAACATTAAACTCTAACTTAATTATCTAAAGTGGGTCTTTACCGAAATATCGATTGATCTGAGCTTTGCTGCAGTAAAAGCTACTCCACAAAGACCAAGTACCGTTTCACTGTGTTTCCTAATCCATTAACACGTTGTCTACAAGCAACTTCCCTCTCATTGAGGTCATGAGGTAGGTTTTTCATCCCGGAAACCTTGTATTTCGTCTACGGGTTCAAATGCCCCTTGTGTAATATTGTAAAACAAGTTGAGCAAATTTTGCACGAATATAAATAAAGTTAAAACAATGGCTACTACTCGAGAAATATTTCCTGTCTTTAATACGCCCTTCAATAATAATAAATTTATTGTCAAAACAGTAGTAAAAACTGCGTCTGACTGTGGAGGACAATAATTTACTCCCCGGAAGCAAGCAAAAGATCATCTCATCAATTCGGATCAAAGGTCCTAAGATAGAGGTAGATTTAACATTTCAGTACACTCCTAAGACAAGAATACAATAGTTTGCTACGTGATATAATATAAACAGAATATTAAAAAATTTATATTCAATAGAATACAAAAAAATATTTCACAAATACGTTTCACAAAAATATTTCACAAATATAACGGAAATGTAAAATTTCCAAAAATACTAAAATAACTCGGTGTGTAACATCGTAAAGCAATGCGGACCTCAGCAAATGGTGCCATGCAAAATGGCCTAGTCGTCTAAGGCTGATTTTTGAGGAAACATAGAATGCTCATATGAAAGAAATAAGTGTGTTGCAACTTAGTGGAAAATTTGTGGAGTTTTCATATGAACAAATGTTTATTCCTTTGTGACAAAATTATTCCCTTGTTAATAATCACAAATAATTTCTCCTGAATTATTAATTCTTATAATTAAATCCGAGAATTTACTTCCGAATTACGTCCATTGCGAGAATTTTCTGATAATATATTTGGAGCTGCTTTGTCTTCTTTCGATGTTGTAAAATTTCGCTGAAAGGACATAATATATATTCATCATCCATTGCATAACAAAATGCATCCGGAAGTCAATACTTGCTCTTGTTCGTGAATCGTCTTATCGTTTAGTCATTTGGAGCTGATGTCTCATCGTACATCTAGACTGAAATTCACGGGTTTCTAATGATGACCTTGAAAAATGAACGCATATGGCTTATCTGTCTTCAGTGATCATCTTGCCTATAATACTTTTGTGCACGGAACGTTTGCTACCAACATTGTTCCACTGGAAAATCCTTCCGGAACATCTCAATCTCTCAAATGTACGTGTTCTTACGTTTCGATTTATAATGTGGAAGTGCTGGTATTTCTGAGCTTTACATAAGGGCTCCTTCTGGTTGGTGAATTAAATTTAGATAGAGGTTGTCCATAAAATGCATAATTTTGGTCTAATTTTAATAATATTTTTACTTCTAAATAATTTTGGATCTTATTTTTGTGAATGATTTAATATATTTGTTTCTAAAAGGTCGCAAATGACATAACACTTATGGACAATATTTTCGCCTACTATAATAGTAATATATTTTGATTTATATTCGGTCTTTTCAGGAAACAAAAATTTTATTATTATGAATTATTTATTTTATGTACATTTAATTCATAATAACCCAAATAGCAGTGGAAAGGTTGCGAGAGAAAATAAAATTTTACGATTATCTTCATGACCAAAAACTTTTTCTATATCCAGAGCTGGTCGTCATGAAACTTCTGATTGCATTTTTCTGGAGTAATGGAAGTAATTGCAATGCAACATATTTGTGAAATATTTGGTGTTCTCTGTTGCGTATCTCTTTTCGTATTATTAGCGAGACATTTCTCTAGTGTTGTGAGGATAGGACTACCATTTGGTGGGTCAATATGTATTATCTTTAGATAGTTCAATATGTAAGAGCTATCAGTGTTAGTAAATTTCCACAATCCCCTGAACATATTCAAAAGACCACTCTGATATGGCTTATGAATATATTTGAAAATATCAAGAACTGTGTGAATATGTCAGTTGTTTTCCTTTTTGCACTCAATCCAGAACAATGTCGGTTTTTGGTACAACTTTTTATTGCGCATAGGCAACGCTACATAACATCTGTCCTCGCCGAATCCACCACAGAATCATGATTAGGTGGAACAGCAGACCTCACTACTTCACGAAACGATACTAAATAACAATTACATTTCTGTTTACAAAAAGGAATAATAAAATATGTGAATTTAAATAACGATTATAAATATAGAAATGGAAATAAATTTACATTTACAAACAAGGAATTGATCGAAAATGCAACTGAATTTTGTTTGGGTAACGGATTGTTTTTGGAAATAGATTACAAAGGGTTTATATACTCGTTTAAAGAAGCGAAAGCCCTATTCAGCCTGTCACTCATTAAGAGTAACTATTAAAAGAAACTTAAGTTCCTGTACCTTCGCTCCGCTTTAGAATCACGTATTATAACTCTGGTTTCGATATAAAAGTTAGTTCGTGACCTAGATTCCCTTCCATATGGTAGATTCGTGTAGTCGTCTGCAGGCTCAGTAGGCGTTATCTGGTGGCTGCTCTCTGCCAACATATGTGTTGAAGTTGCGATGCGTGGGAAGCGGCTGGGAGATACTGGGGGTTGGTTCAGTTACGGGAAAGGGTGGAGGGAACCCAGCTGCGCCACCAAAGAGGATGTGGGTGTGGAACGAAGCGGAGCCGGAGGAAATGAAGAGACTATTGGAAGCCTCGCTTTCATAGAAATTCGCGCACTTACGAAGAATTTTTAACAAGAGTTTTTCGACTTAGTTTAAACCTCATAATTTTGTTATCGGTGAAGAAGTTAAGTGTACTTCCGTATCTTCTCAGTGTATGTATTATCACCACTTTCACATAAATGAAGTGTATGAACCTTCGTCTTTCGAGATTTTGTTCCGAGTTTGATAAATGTTTGTATATTTAATCTTCAAAATAAGAGAAAGATCACTTTTTGCTCTACCTTTTCAATAATCTCCATTTTTGTTCCGTACTTCGTACTGCTGGTTTGTGGTACTTCTTGATGAAATATACAAAACATATATTAATATAACAAAATCGGAAAACATTTACTAATTTATCTAATTTCGAGGAAAACTACTTCTCTTCTCCTTTCCCTGCCCATTAATCAGAAAGTTTCTCAACTGCCACTGCGACCGCTACAATGTACTATATCGAAGTAATTTCTGATCATTTTATGGAAAAGTAATTCCTTCTCAAAGAAGCAATTATCTGCTGAAGAGGGACCCAAATCAAGAAGAAATTTCAAGAGTGTCTCAGAGTTGTTACCTGAAAATAACAGATTTCCTACGTATATATTTTTGATTTATTTTAATAATTGTGACTACCACGTCTGTATTATTCCACTAATCTACTAATCTACATCCCATCATACACATCTATTTTGCATCACTCTTATCCATACTTCTCTCTACCATCATCTACGTACTATCATTATACAAATATCCTATCCCGTGCACATACAAAAAAGTGATATGATATTTCTTTTTTCACTAACGTTTCCTTCTCTTGCACATTTATCATTTTTATCTTAGATTTTTTATGTCACGTCTTCTGTGTTCTATACAAACTGCAATTGCACAACACCTGTTCATCTGCCTCTCTTCCCACATCTCCATCTCATCTTCCTCCTTGTTAACTTATTTCCTACATCTGTTAACACCGTACCCCATACTGACTCAGGAAGGTCAAGATGGCACTCGATCCTGGTATTATTATTACAAGATAAAATAAGCTTAGTTCCGTAAATCTAGCTTTCATGAGGACAACTTTCTCAACCAGTACGAACTAAATATGAGTTCTTTTTATTTAGATAGTGAGTCAATGTTTTAAGAAAATCACCATCTCTACCCCTCTCGCCCAAAGGCCTTGCATTCACGCGGAGCGTCCGCTCTGTAAATTTATTAACCCAAAATTGTTATTACCATCATTGTCAGGAAGCGCCATGTTGAAGTTGAGATTTTGCCCCGTTCCTGTGAGATGAGGGAATTAGGGTTTTCTCTTGCTCGCGCAAGTGACGCCTCCGGCAGAAGGTCGTACTGGGGGTGAACGGCAGAGTATGGATGGGATGGGGATCGTTCATTAGCCAACCGCACCTGGCT
Organism: Laupala kohalensis; assembly: GCA_002313205.1. Lineage (NCBI taxonomy): Eukaryota > Metazoa > Arthropoda > Insecta > Orthoptera > Trigonidiidae > Laupala > Laupala kohalensis. The sequence continues at coordinate 83,962 of NNCF01127521.1, read as the reverse complement.
TTGTTGCGATGTCACGGTGGGCGTGCTTCGGAGAGCGATGGCAGCGCTATTCCTGGCGCTTTGACAAAGCTCTTTGCGCTCCTTCGTTTGTCACTCCAGAGTTGCTCTGAGCAGCGACTTAAAAGTGTGCACTTACTTAAACAGAATTTCCGGATATACTTTGAGGAATGTTTTGACTTTGCATTTTTGTACGCTTCATTTTGGAATTTCGTCAAAATGTAAAGAGGTTAATTACGTTGAGTTCTCTGAAAACTTCGATATCGAATTTCCAGATGACTTACATTCTTGATCTTTTCTTACAATAAAAATAACACTTTTTAAGCTACTCCGTGAATTATCGATTGATAATAAGCGTTATTTGCATGCAGATGATTTGGTGACAATAGTTTCATATTTCGGTAGTGAAGAGGACAACGTCACTGGCAAAATACCCTATCTGCTTTCTTTTGTTCCCTCCTTTCGACCTTGAACAAACGACGGCTGGTAGATGAGAACAGCTGAGTGGTGCACAGCGGTCGATAAGAGAGTCACGTCATCAACTCAACGTCTTTCTCTAAGCTCTGTGAGATTCTAGAAGGACTTTGCGTCTTAAATTACAGAAAATGCGAGCTCAAAGAAAATCCTTAGTTATTAAAATGTGAGTTAAAGATAAACGAAGGAAGTGTAGACTCCACCTCTTTAAAAATTTTGCCCCATTGCACGAGTATCTCATGAATCTCTAATAATGTTTTTTGTTTGTATTGCAAATAAGTGTGTTTCATGTCTGTTTACTTTTCGATTCATCTGAAAAATTTCGAAGTTGCGGAGATCTTTATCACTTTTCAACGTAAAAGAGAATAATTGTCCCTTCTATTAGAAGTAAAGAAGAATGTACTTGATTAAATGAGACAGCCACAAACTGATGTAGTGTAAAACTAAATCCCTAGGTTAAAAAAAGTTAAAATCAAGTGTTATTTAAGACCCGTTATTTAGTACACCGCTTAAAAAGTATTTTTTAAACTGATTTTTCAATGTTCCTTAAATATTGTGTTAATTAAAACGATTTCCGTGTAGAATGTTATTTAATGTTAACGTAGAAAACACTTTTCATCCTCTAGATACGTCATCATACATATTCGTTGCACACAGAAAGCGATGAAAGTGGTGGCGTCATCGTTGACTTCTCAGGACTGAGAGGGTGACTGAGGGTTCGACCGAATTGTGAGGTTTTATAGTGAGGGTTACCGCTCATCCACTCCAAATCTATGTCACATAATTACCTTACGTGGCCCCATTATTTCCTTTACCAAAATCAGATGATGTAGTGGAGTATTTTAATCTCGTTCCATAACAAATGCATTAGCCATAAATCATTCATCAACTTCATTTTTCCATGTAATGGCCCAGACATCCAAGTGCTTATTTGGTAGATATAACGACACAATTATTAATCAATTGCTCATTAATACATTCATTCGTTGTATTTGTGGAACACGACCCTACAGATGATGAATTACATTTTCTGATCTCAATTAAAAATGCATTTATCCGTTTCTCCTGTCGCCGTCTATAATTTTCTGAAAATTAACACTCTTTACCACTTTGTTCCAGAACAAGATTGTTGTCGAGCATTTTGTCCGTTGACTTTCAAGTGACTGATGTTTGTTTCGCGTGTAAATGATTGGAAAATGAATATTCTCAATTACAGGAATTGGTATTTGCATATGCAACCTGTACTATTAACAACGTTAATATTTCTCGAGAGTAGTACAGACTGTTTTGTTAAAATTCACTGAATAAGGGATGTACTAGTTTCAAGCATTGAGTTATAAGTGGTATACTACTTGGTTTATCCGTTTTTTTTAAATAATTGAGAATTTTCTAATTAGTTTTGCAAATTGAAGTATCGCAATGAAAGGAGCGTCGAGTACCTTCAATTGCTACTGAAATGAGATCAACTCCATGTATTGCTTGGTGCTTTTTTTAAATCTCCAAAACCCTATTCCTTTGTACCTGAGTTACAGCGAAGAGGTTCGAGACCAACCCACGATCTCTCTATTTTCAATTTTATTTTACACTTCATAACAAGGAATTTGTAAAACCAACTGAATCTACAAAGTGTATATGAATATTTGTGAAACAGTTATTTTATAAATTGTGGTGTGAAACTACTGATGTACTTGTCAGTAGAAGTAGCAGTTTCTGAGGTTTAAAATATTATCATTTTATCTTTTAAAAATAACTGATTGACATAAAATATGAAAACATTTGTTAATATTGCAGTATAATGTATGATAACAAACTGGAAAAATAATTATCGAATAACTTGAATTAATAATAAATGAAATAGATTGTCCCAAACTAATCGTTAAGTTATCAATAGTTTTCGAGTAATTCAAACTGTTACCGTATTATCAACGCGTCAAAATATACAGATGTAAATTCAAATTGTGCAAAATAAGATGACTAGGAATTCTAGTCATTTTGTCTTCAAGTTATTCCTCTAATTTTGTTCTGTTTTTCAAGTATTTACTGTCAAAGGAGTTTTACGCTATTTTCATTTACGGGAGGTGTTAAATTTTGTATTTTAACTCTTTTAGATTAAAATTTTAACTACTATTTATTCATTAATTTTTTAATTTATTTCCTTTTAATTTGTTTCACATTTTGTATAAAATTTCCTTTGTTTCATCCTCTCTGCTAAATAATTTCCGTGAAATAGTTATTTATGGTATTACATCCGCATTGACTGAAATCAAATTGCTAACTATTCATGAAAATTGGAAATATTCATACCAAAGTAGTTGTTATTAATTAATAATTCATTCCACTGATCCTTTCTGACGGACGAGGACAATTTTTTTGTGATTTTAAAACTTGATAATAAATAAATTTAGATTGGCGTTTGACACTTTCTTAGACAAAGGTGGCATTGTGTTCAGTCACGTGGTGCAGCTGCCATTTCTGTTAGGACACTATTTCCCACAGTTTTTTTTTTTAACTCTTCTTGTCAATTCCCCGTAAGGTATGAAAATATTAGTCATTGCCATTTCCATTTGCTATGTTTTAGTAGATTTTTTTCGTTATGTTAAACCGGTAATTTTGCCAGTATATCAGAAACACACAAAGTTTCTCCCTATAAGCCCATAGTAATTTAATGTCAAGTAATTCAATATTGTGTGCCGTAAGGGTATGAAAATTCATCGCCACTGGATAGAGAATTTCTAACTATCATTTGACACATTTGGTGGGGGGGGGGGTACTTAAGCCTAGTCACTCTGACGGATAGAATACCTTAATATGTTTGTATTAGCATAGGTTTGTAATGGTTTACAAAATCATTGACCGAGAAAACCTAGTATTTAAATAAATGTAGATTGTATGGTCTCCTTCGAACTATTGTAATACTGCTCGCACCAAACTTCTACACAAAATAGATAAATTAAAATATGTACTAATATAAGTTAATAATTTGGAATGTATTTTGCATGGAAATCATAAAACATAATGAAATTATTTGAAATTTCAAAGGACACTTCTTAGGGGTTATTGCAATTAAAATCCAAATTTTGGTTAATATTGATGAATTATTTACGATATATAGTATTATAATATTGACGAGACCTGAAGCCCCACAAAAAATTGATGAATTACAAGAGCATAAAAACTATTAAAACTGCTAATCAGTAGAAGTGAATCTTCAATTGCATGACTGTTGACCATGAATGTGTTTACCAGAGTTTATTTGCGTACGTGAAGTAAACGATACACCAAACTAAAAGTGAAATGAAAATCAAAGAGTTCAGAGGTCTTAACTATGAGCTATTTTATTTCTTTGTAAACTGTTTGTTCCTTCTGCCTAGATTTTAAAATGATTCGTAATTACGCACATATTAACGTAGTACAATACTGAAAACTATGTGTATTTTTGTAGGTTATCTTAGTGATACTTACTTTTTGGAATGAACGAAAATGAAAATTCAATATCACGAAAGTAAAAAAATATAGAAATTAACATATAAATTTAAAATATTATATAAAACCCGGGCTACGCTGGGAAAAATGAGCTAAATAACTGAGACCTGTATTCAGGTATTTTAGTACACTCTGCAGGGTAAAATAAATTCTCAGAACAAATTTTTCTTGAAATATTGACATACTTTTTTTTGTTTTTTTGTTTAACAATGCGAAAACATATTTTTTACGTGTGTTATTTGTGAATTGTTTTACAAATTTGAATGTTTAGTGATTATTGTTTTAAATTTCTTTTCAAATTCCGGGTAACGCCGGGTAGTTCGGTTAGTACATAATTATAGATTACAATATTTCAGTTTTTTACATTTATCTCAGTAATTAAATATGGGTAATGAAACTTGTATTACATAATATTGTTGTTTATCCGTTTGAAGATCCGTTAAATACATTGCTTATCCGTTTCAGGATACTTATTAATATTACAAAATTTGTTAAATATTTGTAGGTATCTTTGAAATTTAATGTGAAAAAAATTATTCGTACTCTTCGCTGTAGGGAAAGAGATGTCTATAGAGTTAATCCCAAGCAAATATCTCTTCCTGTTCCCGAGAATGACTACTCGTAGGTCGCTCTGCAATTCAATGTCTCCACATGTGGCTTCGTGACAGCTGCCAACTGTTCAAAGTGCGAGGAGAATGGGGGATTTCAACCACTGCATGCATCACGAGCGAATTATTCCCCTCGCCCGTTCATTTAGAAGTACAATGCACATTTGACTTTCGGATTTGTATTAAAGCGAAATGGCTGCTCGCTTACACTCCATTTAGTACGCAACGAGACGCCAAATAGTTAAGTGATCATTCGGTTTATAATTTTTCAGGAAACAAGGCAATGAAGCAGGACTCGTTAATCGGAATTACGTGCATGATGGCGCAAATACAAGCGTTCACGCATGAAATATGCTGGACAATTAATTGTATAAAAAGGATGTGACGATTGTTTTCCTGAGAAATTAAAGAGAGGAAACACTTAGAAAGAATGGTGATAGTCTCATCACATAGAATGTAACGCATTTATTCATAAAATCTACTGCTCAAATAGACAGCTCTTTGTTCACATATGCAGGCTCACAACATTTCAACCTCCTTGTTGGCAATCATTTTTGTGTTAAAATACAAAAATATGCCGAAATGTTGTAAATTTGATTAAATAAAGAAATTTGTAAAAGAGCATTATTTCATATGTAACTTGCAAGAAAATGTTAGGAGACAAAAACATAGAAAGTTATACACTTATTTGTGTTTTTGTCTTTATGGAGAATTCTCTCACATTTTCCTGTTGTATATCAGTCGGACAATTTACCTTGTTAGATCGATTTATTACCGCAAAAAACGGTGTGGTGTAAGCGCTCCGAAATCTCCTGTAATGTTTTAGAAAACACGGGTACCCAGTTTGAAATTGAAAAATACAAAAGAAATGGCTTAATTAAAAAAAAGTAATAACTTTGGTTCTGTTCTTTTAGATTATTGTTCAACACAAATAAAAACATCTGAAAGCGTGTTCAATGAAATTACAATGTTTTCAATTTGCTTGCAAAAATTCACGCATTAGAATTCCTGTTGCATTCGTCGTATCGAATTATTCATTTTTTATAGTCGCGTATTCATCTGTCGCCATTCCACGACGTCATTCACTTAAATTTTATTTTCTTTCTTCAATTGTTTTTCACTTAGTTTGAACTGAATCAAATAGATCACAAACATATTAATAGAATTCAATATAAAACAAAATTATTAATTTTATAAATTATAATTATTTATAGTAATAAATTTGAAATGTTGTTGTCACCAAATGTGACTACCTTGGAAAAGCAAAGAGATTGTTCGTATTTGTCTTCGTGTTGCCTTCCGCCCCTTTCCTAAACGACCGCGTGGAAAGCCTCTGTCCTTTGTACGAACCGATCAACGCTTTCCCATCGCATCACTTCTGAAATTTTCCAACTACCTACGTGTCCTTACTATTGTACTGCATCCAAAATGTTTCATTTCTTTGACTCCCATTGTAAGAAATCTATAGAAAATCGTTAAAAGTCATTCAATATGAAATAAATACTGTTCACTGAATAAAAACCTGGGCACGATTTAAGAGACTTCCATACACTGCAAATCGATTCCCCGTTTTACCACAAGAGGTGAGATTTATAGCTGCAGTTCCCCGTATATATTCCACACCAATGTCACTATCGAATATTTTGCACTCCCCGGCAGTTTGAAGTAAAATCCTTATTTTAATTCCTAATATAATTGTGGTGAAGTTGGTACGGAAGGTCTCATAGTCAAAATCTCTTCGTAACAAATTTTAAGACATTATCAAATTGATATAAATAAATATTATTGACTGGTTGCTCTGACTTTCTTACAAAAAGACAAATTCTGCGCCCTCTCTTCACATAAAAAATCTTACGCCAGATTCCAGACGCTGAAATAAGTAATCTTAACTAAACGTAACACTTTTCTTTTCTACTCAATATATTTGTGAAAGGGTAATAATAGTATGGAATGGATTAGTGGTTGTCATAAAATGAACCTGATGTTATCGAACGCGAATCCTAAGAGGTAGCCAATGTGAAGAAGTGCCTTTGAAGATTTCTTCACATCGCAGCCCTTTTCCCTCCTATACCCCGCGCAACATCCTTTCAAAGAAGATTCACGAGGGAAATTAACTCAAGGAAAATTAATTGAGATCTTCGAAGAGCCTTCGAGAAAACTGAAGCACGATGGTTTTGCGAAGTTAATTTTAGACAGAAATATCTCATCATATTTGTTTTGTTTAATTTTCTTATGTGGATGTTTCATTAATATTTGTGAACTTAGACTCTATTGGTTGAAGTTCACACACTGATAATTCAGGTTTATAATGCGTTGTAAATGAGCAAATGCAAAAAATATTTGATAGTTTTTATTTTATGGACTGGAATCCATCCTATATCATGTCAATATCGATTATTCAACATTTTTAGTAATTTTCAAATTAAACAGTAATTGTTTGGTCGTAATCAGAGTTCTCAGAAAGAAACAGAAATATTCTACATTTTCTTCGTGTTTTGTTTGCAATTAATTATCCCTGGCAAAGTGATCCTGACAAAATCCTTTCATGACTCAATATGCACTACAAAACGCAATGCACAGAAAATGCATGAATTATCCTTCCTTTTATTTTGTGATTTGTTTCTTTCTTTTTCGGTTTCCGTCACAAATATTCGCGAGGTGATAAAGATTTTATGACAAAGTTTATCACTGATGAAAGTAAAGGACATCAGTCTTTCAAACTTTGCATTGTCAGTTTTGCCTGTACTATTCGCTGGATGACCCTTGTCCCAAGAAATATACTGCCACACCAATGATAACCGTACATATCATTTTTTCTTCAAAATTGTTTCTGACTTGTATAATATCAGCGTAATGAATTGTATAAGTCGCACAGCCGTAAATGTTTTTTAAAATATTACATTGAACAAATAAGACTAAGCTTTACTTAAATGATTTTCCTAGTTACACCCTAGGACTATGAGCTATTACTAATCTTTTATATAGCGTAACACACAGCGTTTATTAAGAAACCTAGAGATAAACTTTAGATCCTGTAAACTTGTTTGAAAACTTGAGGCGCATTCTTCTCGCGATTATTTTCGATGCCGTTTCGGTAGTTACAGTTGAAGCGACTGTGTAGATTCACTCAATGATATCATATAGATCCCATCGAGTGCAGAATTAGACAAAAGAGAAATACCACAAAAATTATTTAAATTAATAAGACCATACTTGGACGACATAAATATAATATTGGACATAGTTAATGAAATAATAAGTACGGTGAAACAAGGTTGTCTTCAAGGCAGTCACAAAGGACCCATATTCTGGAAATTAATCATGAATGTAATTTTAGAACCAATGGCAGAAGAACATATAAAGGATATAGCATACGCAGATGATGTTGCGTTGCTAATAGAGGCAAATAGTCGTCGATAACTAGAATTGAACAGTAAACGAGTATTAGCGATATTTGAACAATGGTGTGTGGAAAATTACTGATAATATCTAAAACAAAAGCAGAAGGTATTGTACTTGGTATGAAACAACGCGGCAGAAGTAGACGAGACCCAATTATAAAGTTTCCAACAAGACGATTTAACCTAAAATTGGACTTTATACGGGACTTTACAAGGGAGTACTTGAGCCACATTTAACCTATGGCGCGAGTGCATGGTATGAAAAAAGTAAGTTACAACACACAGAACGGAGAATGAGTAGTCTGCAGAGAATGGGATTGATAAATTGGAGTGGTATGAACCACAGTACTTAAACGAAGGCAATGCTTCTTTTGTTGGGATTATTGCCGATAGACCTTGCAGTAGATAGACATTATTTACGAACAAGAGTACGTCAAGGGGAGAAAATAAGAATAGGAGATGAGGAGGTAGATAAAACTATGCGTGGATGGAAAGCGAAGATAAGTAGACTACTAGTCCACTGCTGTAATATACGGTGGGGAAAGGCTGCAGAAAGTAGAACTACATATAGATATATACGAGATGTAAAATATAGTTATGAGAACAGACGTTGGTCTCAGTCGGTTTACCAAGTGCTAACAGGACATGGCGATTTCCAGACATATTGGCATAAAAGAAATCTAGTCGATACAAAATGTTGTAAATGTGGCAAAGAAGAGGATACAGTGGATCATCTACTTCATAATTGTGAAATAGTTGGTGCTGAACGAGCAGGATGGATCAACTAACTAAAACCTAATGGTGTATTCACCAATAAAGACTGGACAGAGTACATTAAAAAGGAAGGACTATATAAGAGTTTCAAAGAATATGCAACAACTATTATGAGTATAAAGAGAGAATATAACAGGTAGATGGTAGAGAAGTTTCTCACCTCTTTGCGGTTGGGATGAGAAGCGTCAATACCTTGCAGTATGGACGGCTAAGCAGAAACACGCATACATGGCAACAAATATAGAAACAACCAAAAAACAAGGGAAACGAACAAAGGAGACAACAATGAAAACGAGACACGGACACATCATAGGATGTACGGAAACGAAAGACAATGAAGAGGAAATATAACAAGAAATATAAACAACTTAAAAAATGAGAAAATAAAACGTAGGTAATGGTCACATGGTCGAGACACCAGGTTAAAACAAAAAATGAAAATGAAAAAAAATCCCATGGAGTTGGCTCTCTAGAAAAAAAATCTGGGCGATTATAACTCGTTCAAGTAACGCGATATTATTTGTTAAAGTGTGAGTTTCGATTTTATTTGGGTTTGTAAGTTTTCGAATATAGAATATACGATCGCGATGGGATCGCCGTGGGATTGTAAGCAGTTGTGGAAGGTGTGGAACTGTCTGGGTGGAAATGGTGTACAGTTGTGGAAGGCGAACGGGTGGTATAGTTGTTAACAACCCTGCGATAAAGCATGTCGCCATTTTCGACTAACCGAAAGTTATCACATATGTAGGTACACGGAAGAAATATATGCAAAAAATATTTATTAATCTACCCAAAAGCAGTTGGTACATTTTTAATGTACTCGTATTTCTTTATTTGCCAAATTTCAGAGTATTGGGACTTTGACATTATTAACTTCAAATCAGAAGGAAACTAACGTAATGCGAGGAACATAAAGCAGAGAAATTCATTCGACAAAGAAGAAACATATCATGTAATGACTCCGATGCTAACCTTTTGAGAAGTACTTTTCCATAACAAATGTGTCCGCCGTTTCGCCGCATTGGGACGCGAGCGTTTGCTTGCCTCTGATGCAATGAATAAGAGACGCTGCCTCCGCTTCGCTGGTACTTGACTGCGGTGTGCTCGCAGTTTCACCACCAACCATTTGCGGCTCTCTTCCAATCAAATTCCCTTTGAATCATTTATGCCTTCGCTCTTTATTTCATTTGTTCTCTCGTTCTCGGATCTGTGTTCTTCAGAACCAGATGAATGGAGCAATTTCTGCTTCTGCGATTTTTTATTGAACATTCTATTTTTATCTAGGTATATTGAAGATGCATTGGATTTAAAATTTGATAGGATATAATATAGTTAAAATCTAGAAAACAATATGCAATGATTAACATATTTTATTACTTAAAAAGGAACATCTTCTTCCACTCTCAAAATTATTTTATCTTTTTTCTTGTGTTATTTGTGTTCTAAATTTTGATTATGTAATTGGTAATTATGTTTCAACACTGATGGTGCTCGCTAACCGAGCGTAAGCTTTTGTGTAAACCCAATGATAATCAATTCATAAAAGGTAACATCCACCGACTCCATTGAAGTAAATCGATCGTTTTTCGCTCTTCTGAATCCGATTTTTTCTCTGATATAATATATTCTTCTTGAGCTTCATGGACACTTCTGAATCCATGAGTCGAAGACAAAATAGTTCTCTAGTTATTAAACGAGACGTCACCCGACCGTGTTCTCAAATATGTTCGAGTTCTTGAAGAGACGTCGAATGAAGAGCGTGCATTCCTCTACTCCACGTTTACATTGACGCACCGGTAATCGATAAACCTTCCAGCATATAGATTCCTATCGATAGTGCGGGTGCACTATCAAGACAGTGGTAGGAAGCAGAGTTAAGCATGTATATATCTCCTTGACATAAGACAATGGTTATAGAGTGAAAGTTTGTAACATGCAATGGGATTGATTTCTTGAATCGTCAGGAACTATGGCACATTTGTCACGCCATTCTGGAAAGCAAATCTTTGGGGATGGATATTAACGTGCCAACCCGAACAAGTATTTCTCAACAGATAAAACTACGACAGCTGATAGTTAACTATAAGTGGAGCTGTGCTGAATAACCAAACTGAATGACTGACTGATCGAATGACTTAAATCCCTCGTTCGTCAACACAGAAAAATAGAACGATTATAAACTTGAAATTTTAAAGGGATATTGATTTTTATGTCATATAGGTTTACTAAAGAAGAATATTTCGAAATTAAAATTCTAAAAAGCATTTTTAGGTTGAACATGATTACCATAAGAACAGCAATGAGAAGTTGGATTGGGGTAGATCGCATTTAATGTCCTGTAATGATGTATGTTATCTCATAAATATAATTTCAAATGTTACTCTTCAAGAGTTATGGCAGTCATATTGAGCGAACTTCAATCCATTTGCTGTGGAAGCATTAAAAATTGTTTTATTAAAAGAACTCTGAAAATTTTGGACTTCAGAACATAGGATGTTATTTGGATATGAATAAAGATACAATAACATTTTATTATGTTTAAATTTCTATATATTACACAAAATATACAATTGTTTCCATTCGATGTCTCTCTTTCGATTTTTATTAATTGCTGCCTGCAAAAAAAATTGATTTGCTTATCAGCAATTGTGTTTTACAGGTTCTTTTTTTTTTTTAATTTAGAAGTCATAGAATGGTCAATTTTGCTTTCGGAGCAACTAAAAAATATTTTTAATAATGAAAATTTCAAACTTGTCAAAAAAAGTAAATTTATTTAAATATTTTACTAAACTTGTCAATTTAAGTTGGTTAGTTTCACTCCTATATTGCTCAATTTGAAAAATATCCGTGTGAAAGATACATTGATATAAGGAAAAGATAATATTTAAAATTGATTAGTTAATTAAATTACAATATTCCAGACGGTCGCAACTTTAAAATGTATTCATTGAAGTTTTCTCGGGTAATTTAATAGCTATTGATGTCCTTTCCCGAGGTAAAATTCCCTAAAAACAGTTGAGAATTTGTTATTAAAGTGAGTTAAGTAGAGGACGTAGCAGAATGTTGCTGGGCATATTTTTCAATTTGTAGGGCGATATAATAAGTTCACATTTCACATACTGTCGTTCGAAGTCTACATTTAAAAGTACTGAAAACAAATACCTGAATCTAGAATGTAGCTACGTCGTGCAAATAAGTATCTCCTCAACTGCGACTAGGATATATTTGTTCCGTCGTAGGGAAAGTAGGCCATTTGTTTTGAGCGCTCTTTCTGAGTCATCAGTTGTAATTTTTTGTCCATAAAAGTCTTTCGTCTGCGTAAAGTTTAATGAATTTTACCTTCTCTTGTCAGTGAATGGGAGAGTTCATTATCATTATAAGGTTTGTGAAACCAGACACAGCCCAGAGAAAGCTTTGAATTAACTTCGAAAATATAATATATGTTACTATGAAATCAACTATTGAACGATTTAATAGTAGATAAATAAATATCAAAAGGAGCGGGGAGGACAGAATGAGCTTTGTACAAGAGAAATTGGTGCGTTTCATAGGACGAAACCGAAGTAAACAACTGTAGATCGAAGAGAGCATTTAAATTTGAAAGTTGATGAAACTCGTAATGTTAAGCGAAGTTCTTGAGTAGATATCGTAATTCCATTTTTTGCGCAAAATTGTTTAATGTTTTTAAATGTGGTGTGAGGAGGAATTTTTTAATAATCGTTTTTCAGTTATTCGATGCAGGAAGGAACTTTATTGTTTCAAATTGATAATAACATTTGGAGTTGTGATTGTCTTATTTATATACAAAATATTATTTTAAGTTTCTTTGTTTAACAAATGTGTCCCGTTTATTGGCTAATGTTTTAATTTTGGTGTCTAGAGGGATTTTAGTAAATACTTTTCAGATGTTCGATGCATGAAGGAAGTTAATATGATTGATTCAAATTAATATTTACATTTGCTCTTTTGTTATTTAATATAAATATTAACATTTACTTTGTTCAATAAATGCGATGTGTAATCATGGACATTTATGGAATAACGGCCATCTGGATTAACTGTTTTGCCGAGTTATTCAACGTTAATTGTTTGAGCTATTGAATTGTTAAAGTTTTAAATGCCAAAAATAAATCAGTCTAGATGGAACAACGAATTTGAAGAGAATGTTTTAGTGTATACGCTCTTTTTTAACCTATGCAGATAATATAACTAAAAAATCCAACAGAGGATTACCTCATGCAAAACACAAAACAAAAAACTTCGGATAACAAAAAAATTAATACAAAAAATCCGTACGCGTGCGACTAGTTTAATTCCTGATTATAAATGTACCGAAAAATGCCCTGCCTGTTTAAAGAGCACTTATTGTAATAGGATATTTTGTTACTAGAAGCAATACTGAAATATGAAATAAATAAATAAAAGGTGCAGAATTTCGTATTAAGTTACATTATTAAAAATATAAATTTGTGGGTGTACTAATATTGAAATACAATCAGTCGTATATTTCGTGTCATGGCTGACAAATAAATGTCACGTGCAAATTCTTGTATGAATCATTCACAACGAAATACAGTATTTCAAATAGTTTTGTATTATAAAGTTGATAATGAAATAAAGTTTCCTAGCAGGATACAAAAATTACAACACATTCATTAAAAAAATAGTTCTTTTTCGCAAATAAAATGTTATCTGAGCATAAATACACAGTGTACTGAAATAAAATTAAGTGCAACGGCCTGATTTCAATAATGTCTCACTTATTTTCATAATAATTAGAATAAGAAAAAGATTGGAAACAACTCGTTTAAATATTAAATATAAAGAATTAATTTTAAATATAAGGAACCCTTGATCATTCTTTTTTAAATATACTTCGCTGTATCTTTTGTTGAATCATGGCGTCGGATAATTCTTTTTTCAATATTTTAAAGCAAAAAGCAGGTGCTATAAAAAACCTCTTCTCCGTCTTGCTAATACGTCATATCCCCCTTTCTCCATCATTTCCTTCGCGACGACCATTCCGTTTCCATTTCCTCATCATTCTTCCGCAATTCGTTTCCTCTTTCAACATTTCAAATAATATCTTCTTTTCTTGTCATCAGAATTTAAATGTAAAGTATGGAAAGTAGTGCTCGATAAAATCAATTATCGATAATTGCGCTAACAACTCCCCTTCCTGTAAAGACACTTTACTAGTTTCCGATTGCATCAAGTTACATGTGAAGGAAGTGAGTGAAACGTTTTTTTTAAATTAAAGTATTCTAAATAGTATTGGTACTTAGTATTAGAAAACAAACTTAACATAGAATTAAAAACCCTGGAGATTTCGTTTTATCTATTCGGAGAATCCGTGGAATCATGATATATAATCATCTTCAAGGTTTCTTTCTTCGCTAATCCACTTGAACTGTGACACTTTGGATGATCAGGACATTTTGGAGGCAAATGATAAGCTGCATCATTTAATGTTCTTAGCAGTTACTCTATTCTAAAATGGTGGAAATCAATTGATGCAATCGATTGGAAATATTTGTAACCAAGTCAAGAAGTAAAACTAGATTACTTACTATAGTCTGTAGGTCATTTCTCAGAAATAAAAGATCATAAACGGATTCTCTGTGATATCAGATCCTCTGAGATCGATTTTCCATCCACAAACCCTCTAGTCTGACTGTTTTAATTATAAAAGCTCTATTAAAGAAAAAATAAATTAAACAAATGTTTCTTTACTAGAAGTAGAGTTGTTCTAAAATTGAAAAAGAACCATGTGAAATTTTAATGTTAAAATCGTATAAAACCGTATCTTCCTCCTGCAATGTAGAGATGGAAGGCTTCATATGTTCAATTAGTGACGTACGTGACAGCGACGGTTCCGATCCATTAGCTGCATCTGTTGGCGATACGACAACCAAATGCTCGATGCCCTCCCAAACACAACTGGCTTTCCGTTGATTCACTTCAGTATTTAGTGAACGCCACACACTGTGCATTATCAAAGACAAGCAATGTAGTAAAATTAAATATTGTTTCACGAAGTTAAAAGTTGTTAGAACTTAGCTCATTGAAAGAAAACACACTAAGATGTGGTAAAAATTGTTGAAACTTGAAGAATTCACGTGACACATGTTACACCTGATGATACTTCTAACACGAGTCGAAACTTTTCATGTTTTAACAGTTTTACCAACATCTTAGGTTGCATTTTCAAGTTTTAACAATTTTAACTTTATTGTATACTATTTAAATGTACATTGCATATCTTTCACAATACACATGTGAAGTGCAACCATATTTCTGTAATAAAGTCGTGTATTAAGTACATTTTCTTAATTATTTGCTGAAACTAGAGCTATACGGGTTATAATACTAAAAAATATCTCAGTTCGTTTTTCGTGAATAACTTTAAATTGCAGAATATAATTGAATGGAAATTATTATTTGAGTCCACCTAACTATATTTTTGTAGAGAATGTTTGACTTTCGTTTTTGAACACACTTTGCTTTGTTTGTTAGTTTATGGACCATGCACAGGTCAGGAAATACATTTAATAAGAAAATTAGACTTACGTGCAGCGTTTAATGAATGTGATTCCAGTAATATAAATATATTATTTTCTACAATGATAAAATGAAATTAATTAGCTTTTCATTTATAAACATTTAAATTGTTGTATCACACGTTTCCCAGTTCGCAAATCAGTAAGGAAAGTATATTCCCCCAGGGGACTTACATCTAGTAAGTACGTGTTTGGCGAACACGGGGCCCCGAGGTGAGTCTGGCATTACTTCCACTTACTTGTGGAGGCTCCTTCTTTTCTCTTTTCTGACCTTCCTTGGTCACCTCTTGTTCTTTTCGATCCCGACGCTATTATGGCTAGGGTATCTTTCATTTTCCTCATCCCTCTCAATTTTTTCCTACCCCTCATTTTTTGTCCCCCCCTTATACTTTGTCCCCCCTCATGTTATGGACCCCTTCATTCCCCCCCCCTTCATTTGATGTTTTGACGTATGTTGTGAGATATATTTTGATATATTGTAATTCAGGAGGGTTTTTAGTGGGTTCGGCGAGTCCCACACGCGGGGAGAGCCATGTTGGCTCTCCCTAGTGCGTAACTGCATTTTCCCTACCTGTACAAGTTTTTCGGGCTCCAGTGACCTTTGATGTCGACATGAGCCGTAAAACCCCACAAAAAAAGTAAGGAATTTCTAATATTATGGAACATATAGGGTTTTAAGCCACTGCTCCACATATTTTTGGTTTTGGGTTCTTATCAAGTTGGAAGAGGGTTCCTCTTGTTTTATTCTAAATTTTATATTTCGCAGCCCTCGAACTGTTCCGTGTTCCTACGATTCAAGTGGTTCCCGTAACATTTATTATGCTGCGTTACGTGATGTAGGTGCGCCTATGCAACCCGCGAGTCAGAACTGTACAAAGAAATGCGTAGTACGTCTTTCTCCTCCATTTTGCAAAGACATTTTTAACTATGAGAGTCAATAAAATTACAAAGGGGCAAAAACACAAATAAACGTTGGTGGATTTGGGGATATGCTAATCGGTCACATGTTAAAGAAATATGACAAAGATGAGAGAGCTGTTGCGTACGCCGATTTGAAATTTTGTTCAATGACTGTAACTCACAGTGGGTTAAAATAAAATCAATGGTTTACTAGGGTTCGTGATAACTGGTGTAAAATGTATCGACACAAAATTTCATTGAAAGCATTTGCATTTATGTTTGGAAATTATAGAATTCGGTGAATAATCCAACTAAAGAAGGATTTGGAAATTCTATTAAAGTAACTTGTTTAGGAGTTATTAGGAATCATTTTTGCTACAAAGAAATTACAAGGCGAATAAAATATAATCAATGTATTACAATATGCTCCGAGTAAAGATGACAAAGCATATCGGCGTAAAATAACTTCGGCAGACTTACCTGGAAGTACTGGTCCCAATACTAATACACGGTTCTGATACAATTGTACTTAATTTGTGGAAACATGTTTTCCATAAAGTATTTATAAGAAGCCACTTAAAGAAATTTCAAGGGACGTTCTTATTAAAACTTCGTAGAGTTTACACGGGTACTTAAGACCATATTGGTGATCCTTGAAATTGCTTTCGTAAAATAAATATTGATGAGAATGAGAGAATAGGGCCAAGTGCAAATAGAAAATGAA
Source organism: Laupala kohalensis (assembly GCA_002313205.1). Taxonomy (NCBI): domain Eukaryota; kingdom Metazoa; phylum Arthropoda; class Insecta; order Orthoptera; family Trigonidiidae; genus Laupala; species Laupala kohalensis. The sequence continues at coordinate 67,041 of NNCF01127521.1, read as the reverse complement.
GTGAAGACAAGAGAAAATAAAGGTTGGAAAAGAAAAATAATTTATACAGACTTGACAAATTTTGAGAGAAAAGCGGAATAGAGAAAAAACACCAATACATCCGAGATATCAGAATCGTTTTTAATTTACCTCTATGCAAGGTCAAAGCGATTCAGTCCACGACAGGGCAGATTAACATTCGAAATTATCTGAGAAGGATAAGAAATATTGAAGAAATAACCTCTATTTTTGCCAACAATGAACATTAACTATGAGTTTGCTTTTTACGTGGAAGAGAACGGGCGTAATATGTGAAATACTTGAATTAATGGGAAGAATATTATCAAAGGATGCAAAGTGATCTATAAGACCATACAAATGACAAGTTCCAAACTTACATAGGAGGAGTAATGGTAATTTGGGATGTAATTTGTGCTTAATAAGAGATGATACGTCCTCATCAACATGGTTGGGAGGACAACGCCCTGATTACAGACGCCGAAGGCCATCCACAAGGAGAACGTAAAACGTGGGACACTAATAAAAAAGAATAATAAAGTTACTGTCACACAAATTAAAATGAAGAGCAAGATGATGTCTCTTAATGTCGAAAGATGCAGGGAAAACGAAATTGAAAACGAAATTGAAAACAAAAAAATGATGTTCGTCTCCTCTCATGTAGCGTGCCGTCAGACAACTACTGAGAGAAATTGTAGGTAGCCTGCCACGCAATGTGATTTACTACAATAACTAAGGAGAAGAATTGTTCCCAGCGTTGCTTATAGTATGTATGACACTAGCGAGCAAAGATATGGCTGCAGGGAAACGTCGTCACCATTTCTTCCGTTCCACCACAGCACGAGATGCGTGTTTCATTTTCCGATCCCCGCGCTGTTTGAATTGCTATAAATTGTTGCTCTAGGTTAAACATGTTACGTCGAATGAAAATGGGATACGGGACCGGGTTTCCAGAAATGGAAAAATACTACCCAAATAATGTACTTCCTAAGGGAGTCGCCTCAGATGAGAAGTTTATCCTCTACGAGACCACCTCAGAGGTCTTTGGGTTTCACAAGTTGAATGAGAATGGTAGACGGGCCCGACAGGCGAACGGGATGGCGCAGTCGGTAGGCGCATGAGCGCGCTGAGCTCAAGGTCCCGGGTTCGAACCCCGGTCCCGTCTTCCATTTTCATTCGACGTAACATGATTAATCTGTTACCTGGCGGTGAGGTTCACCGCAATCTAAGATATTTCTATGTTGCTCTAGGGTTAGAAGTGTGCAGTAATGTATCGAATAAATGTATATTCCGTTTCATTGATTTCATTATACTCTTTTCTTCCTTTCATATAAGAGATTTCCGAGAAAGATATCACCGTTTTTGAAATGAAGAAAACTTTTATGTCCAGCAGTCAAAATCCACCTCACCTGGCTTCACAGCGCCTGGACCAAACCAACAGGAGGATCTTTTCATCCTCTGAAACCGCATCTGCTGCAGTAATATAGCTCTCCCTTTCTTTTCTCTCCTTCTTCCTTGTTCCTTTGCAAGGAGATTCATTTCCAACTCTTCAAACCTTCAAATCTTTCTTCTCCTTTTTCTTCAAATGAAATCTTCGCGGGCGTCGTGAACGAATAGAATGTTGGGACTTCATGAAGGAATAATGTTTCATTCCTCTAAAATTACAACCCCATCGAATTATCCCTATTGTACTGAGAATCCCCCAGCTTCTAAACTCATCATTCATTTTCAGAACGATGTATCCTGCGTTGTGTTCTTTATGTTGTTACTATAGTCAGTGAAGCTGATGTATGTCAATTTTTCATTCGAGCAATAATCCATTTTGTCATTTGATAGTAAAGTTATTTAATTTCCTTTTGTACAATGACACCAACCCTATTTTTTTCATTTTACGCCCATTCTTCAAGAAAAATCTCTGCAACACAGTTCTGATAAGATTTGAATATTTTTCTCTCCACTCATTAATAGATGTTTTGCATCCAACTTTTCCCCTGTATCTATTTCCACTAGTGAAACTTTTGAGAGTTCTATATCGCGAAGTTTGCAAAATAAAGTTGTTTAGTTTTGGTTTTAAAAAATGAAGGCCAACACTCCACTTTTTGTGTAATTTTAACGTTAATTCCGTTTAACCGCTTTACATTTTATAGCTAAATGATCTAAAGATTAATTCTGTTTTATTTTAAATAAATTTTATCAATCGGAATGTTAAAGAATTTAGGTGCAAACATAATTTTAACAGCAAGTTCATAATCCAGCTGTGGCAAAAAAATTTAAAGAATTTTAAAAACGATTTTTCACCCTCATCAGAGGAGTTCGCGCGTTTTGAATTCCTCTTTATGACTCGTCCATCACGAAGGCATCAATAGGAGTGGTAATTGAATCTCGTCGCGTTCGTGTTCTGATGGATGGCGTCGAGCGTTGAATAAGCAGATGGTTCATCGCTCGCTGTGATGCTCCGAGCTCCTGCGCAGCTCATTGCTCCATGAATCTGCAAATTGTCGTGCGGAAATCATGACTTATTGTGCAGACTGTTTCGCATGGCGAAGCGCAGCTGTTCGCGACAAAGGAGAAACAAAACTACTGTAAAAGAGAAATATACTTCACGATTGTGCTTTGGGTTTTTCTACAGATATGAATAATGAGGAACTCTACCAAGTATGAAGGTTTTTTTCTCTGGTGGAATAGCGGATATATTTCTATTGCCTGGAGGTACTTAATCTTCCCGAATTGTTGTCCGATAGTCATTTATATTTCCTTAGTTTAAATATTTCCCATTTTATCATCGTACCACAAGATTTTTATTAAAATTACATTCAATGTAGATTCAACAGTTGGATTCATTGTATGATTGAAAGACTCGAGGTCGTAACGCGCCTCTCGTATAAAAAGAAGCTTAATAATATGAATTCAATTTAGCCAAAATCGTTAACTGTATTTATTAACTCTATTTTGCTTGTCTGCGGGTGAAGGAATGCGAAGCGGCTTTCTTACAAATATACTGCAAGTTGCAGATATTTATTGGGTAAATAGAGAAAGTGTTATTTTCGTATGAAATTTTTCTGTTTTTGGTGACAAATTACTATCTTACAATATTTTTGAATGATGGTTGTAGTGTATAGTGTCATATATTGAGTTTTCTGTAATTTCAGTTGCCCAAACTATATTTGATAAAAATTTCTCCTCAGATGGAAATTGACATGGGGGAGACAGAAACTATGACAGAGTTGGATTTGGAGGAAATTGTAAAACGGTTGCATCCACGGCAAAGCCCAGGTTACGGTACCTTAAGTCATGATATGATCAATAAAGTTTTCCCAGAAATAAAATAGAGGCTACTAGGGATTATGAATGGATACATCACAATTGGATATTTCCCCAGAGCGTGGAAAATTGCAGATATGAAATATTCTCAGATCAGGAATGTATTCAAAATGTTGCAAGTAGCGTTATTGCCGATGTTTGGGAAGATCCTCGGTCGGTGGATTAGTACATACATGGAAGACACAAATAGCTTCAATGATATGAAGGGTTTAGGGTTGGACGAGGAACAGATGGGGCACAGAAAACGCTCCTTGAGGACATAGTGCACCGTGACACCAAATATTGTCTCTGTATTTCCTTAGATGTTGAGGGAGCATTCGATAACGGGGATTGGTGAGTATTGTTGATTGCAATGTGGAATAAAGGTGTACCAGATTATTTGCAGAGGCTCGTACACTCATATTTACGAAATATATATTATCTGCTGCGGATAGGTGTTAAACAGATAATACAGCAGGTTATGTCCGCAAGGTTCCATTCTATTGGAATTTTGTCATGAATACAATTTTGGAACAACTAACCAACTAAGGAATCAAATACTTAGCCTGTGCGGATGACTTAACGGTTCTTGTAGAGGTAAATAGCCGTAATAAATTAGGGGATGGTGGAAAAGACCTAGAAAGAGTTGAAAGACCTACAACAAGTGTTCCGGGCAACAGGATTAAAATTATCAACATCTAGTGAGGACCAATGTGGTTCGGCCGTAGTTGCGAAAATCGTAGAAGCACATACCTTCGACTTTACGGTGAAAGAATCAGATTCACAACAAAACATACATTCCTTGGACTGTTGCTAGATGAGAAACGTCTCGTCTCAGAGCTCATAGAATATGTAGCAGTTACAGCAAAAAGAGTTTATTACGGATTACTGCGTGTACGGCTCACGAAGTACAATATTGATCAGGACGATTGGATAAGGCTTTACAAAGGAGCCGTGCGCCCGCTTTTAACGCATGGATTGTAGGCGTGGGGACATAAGAGTTGTCTATGTGAGAGTTGAAAGGAAATTAAATCAAATCCAACGGGCATGCCTTCTTGCGATAGGAGGTGCTTAAAGAACGATATCGCGAGAAGCTCTGAAGATTTTATATGCAGTCATGGCGTTGGATCTGTATATAAAGAAGCTTCAATATAGTCGGCAAATACAAAGCAAAGGAAAACTGGCGTTGCATGGCAAAAGGATCAGCAAGGGCACTGAAGATTGGAAAAGAAGCATAACGGAGGCTGTGATGGAGGCATGGCAGATCAGATGGCGATCAATTAAAGGATAGGTGACTTATAAATATTTACCAGACGTATTTGCATACAAGAACAGGCGGTGGTTTAAGTTCAATCCTTATACATTATAGTATTTGACCGGTCACGGGAATTCCAATTCATATCTTGTGGAGCGGTGGCTCGGATAGACGAGAGACTGCAACTGCGGACATAATGACGAAACACGAGAACACCAGCTGTGGGACTGCCCTATGAACGGATACGAAAAGGAGAGTACATTAAACACCTGTAGTTAATAGGGCTGATTAAAACAAGTGATTCACCGGGGCACATTGAAACAAAAGAGGAGTTTGAAGCGTTCAGGGAATATGTGACAACATTGCGACACGTGGGTGACATCATGAATAAACATCAAGAGAGAGTTAGTAAATAAGTGTCTTCTAGTGGCAAGGTAGGGAACTCTGGACTTTGTGGATACGTGATGAGTGGTTCGCTAGAAGCTAAGAACATCAATGTTCAAGTGATTCACGAAGAGATTTTATGAAAAAATGAAAAAGATTTTTAAAAAGAAACAAATGAGATAAAAAGGGTTATTTTTCATGTATTTATAAGAGGTGAAATTAGATTTAGCGAGCCATATTATAAATATAATAGAATGCCTTCCACAGCTCACGTTACATTATTCCAGAAAGTGTTAGGTGAAATATTTACACAGAAAGAAGAAATATGAGTGACAAAATGTTCTTGTATTGACCTTGTTATATATTTAAGCACATGTAACTTGTCTGGATATTTTTGCTATGTAGTTAAATATAAGATAACTGATAAATGACGTACTTAATATCACTCAATAATGAATAGTCGAATTTTTTATTAAAATATGTGAAAGTCCATTCAGGGTACTTGTTTATGATACTGCTATGGATAGAATATTGAATTATTCTCTATCCTTTCGACATATTGTTGTAGAGATCCACCTATTTCATATTACGTTTCATCCAATTATCTTAATATCTTAATAAAAAATCTGTTCTATATTAAACTCTGAACGAATATTTTAAAAGATATTTTTTAATAACGAAATATTGTCTCTTGAGAGATCCAAGTGTTATAAAATACGAGACATTATTCCTACTTGAAATGTACGCATGTGTCGTATGATGTAGCATTAATAATCGCTACGGTGGAACAAGGGTGATAATAGTAATTTCAAACTTTGTTGAAAATGCCGTAGTGTGTAAGTCACATTTGTGTCACACTCTTAGGAGTTAGTAGTTGTTTGCTCTTGGGGACACATTGTGCTACGAGTGAGTCCGAACTGCACCGCACTTTGCTTTTACACTAATTGATTTGACACATGGGAATCTCTAATGTATTAATTTTATTACTCAATATCATATTCCTCTAAAGATTAAACCTCTAGAGACTTATTTTATTTTTTGTAGCGTAAACGTCAGGACACATGACCCCACGACGTCATTCATTAACATATTTTCTCTTTGTTACTATCTTTTATTACTTTGCACTTGATTGATTGAGAAACAAACTCATGAAGCTTAATTGGAGTCATATTGTTGTAGATGTGCATCGTTCAAAGAGATCCTGATCCTCCAGTCAACAACTGACAACTGTACAACAGCTCCAAGTGAAGTCACATAACCCTCGTAAATTAGAAACTATGCTACCATTATGTATTTACGAATATCAAATTTTGGTTTACTCATTTTAAATTCAAACGCACATCATTTTTTCTATCCAGAAGAATTTTACATATTGGGAAAAATTTGCGTTGCAAATACTGTATAATTAGTGCAAGATTGTATCCTTTAAGTTTACCCGTAATGCTGCCGTTATCATATTAGCTCATAATTTCCAGTTACTTAGAATGTACTTTGGAAGTATCGGAGATTTAATATAACTCTGCTTCAGAATGCTTCTGGGACACTGACCAAAAGGATCTAGAATACTGTTTTCCGACGATAAAAAATTGGATAACCATAAAATCAGTAATTTATAATAAACAATGATTATATATAAATTACTGATAGTTATCCAAGAAGATAAGGTTCTACCTGGACAGCAAGCTGACCCACTCCCAGAGAATGAGGAAATTCTGGGCTTCAAATAAAGTGAAGCAAACTACCTAACATAAGTCTAAACGTGCGTCTAAATGGTCCCAACGAAATATATTAGAGAGTGAAAAATGTTTTTTTATCACATAAAATGAAGAAAATTGGGTAAACTTTAGAGGTCGCGCAAGTCGAAAATGTGTATTAAAAATAGTTTTACTAGTAATAACTTGTTTTAAGTTAGTTACAACATTTTAACAATATCAAAGTTTCATGTCAATTTTATATATATATATATATATATATANATATATATATATATAAAATTGTTTATTATAACTTACTAATTTTATAGTTACCCAAATTTTTATCGTTGTTAAACGGTATTCTAGATCCTTTTGGTTCGTGTGCGAGAAACACTCGCAGTTAGGCATAAGAAAGAATTTAAGAATAAAATTATATCTGGGCCGCCCTAACACACGAGAAAGACCACATTATCATTTTGTAGTAATTTATTGCAGTGAACCTGAAATTTATCATACACTTTGGTGGTAGAGTAAATATTTCATTATCTCTGCGACCCTTTCTAGAGCGAACTCAAACCGTTGTCATGAAACTACTTCTCACATTAATGAACATATTTGTAGAAAACATTGTGTAAAGCAACGTAGTTACTAGGAAATATGAAAATTTCTATTTTCTTCTGCTGAAACGTGTTATGCAGAAGTTGGAATTATTATTTGTTTCAGAATACTAACATGGTATTCGTTTAAATTCGTACTAGTTTGATGAAGCTATTTCTTCTGCTTGACCTGGATTAGTTCTCCGAGTCGCGACGTGTTTTTATTCACGCTGCCAAGAAGGCGTCTGACTGCTTCTAGAAAGGGTCAAAAGGTGGTGTCCGGGGAAGGGCAAGTTGTTGTGGATGTGAAGGGGAGGGATTCGAGAGCAATGAATTTCCAGAGAGAGAGAGATTACAGAGGGACGTCGCCTCCTCTTGATCCATATTGCATGAGAGAATCACAAATCTCCATGTTGCTTTTGCCTGCACCCGAATACGTGTCATGTGTCACATTAGACCGGATGGAAACTTTCCATCAACGTTATGACTCTGTTGCTTCATTTTTGGATTATCACAAAATTATTCCGCTTCCGGACGAATCAGTCGTACAGATTGCTTAATTGCGATTCCATCATTTCGTAATTGACGCACATTTTCTGTGGTGCGGATATATATCACGCTTCCAATGATTACTCGTGCACATTAATGGATGAAATAAAGAATATATTACTTTAAAATTCAATAAACACATTTGCAATTACTGGAATTTTATTGAAAAAAGTATTAAACATAATAAAATAACAGAAACATGATCATATAAAACGCTGCATAATCGGATTTTATAAATGCGTATTGATTAATTTTGATGCGTATACGTTTTTTTTCCTGTACTGGGAGGGAATTTTATAATGTCGCTATTTTATTTGGCGTTTATTGTCATTTTATCTGTTGACGATGAATTTATGAATACATTACAAGAAAATACCGAAGATGACTTACAAAATCGTTCTCCTTCCAACTCGTCGTAAATTGCTGCTCTCCATCTTATTGAAAAACGTGCAAATTATTTCCCAAAGAAAATGTTTTCGATAGGCATTTGAGAGGAAGTCTTTGAAGTTACTCATAGTAGTTATGTGCATCCTCACCTTCGTCAGAATGAGTCTTGTGAAATGGTGTAGACTGAATATTTTTTGGAAGAACGAGACCATAGTAATAGAAATGGATGAAAACTATGAGGAGCAATATATTCAGACTAAAAGTACGAGTTTTGTTTGCAAATATCCATATGGCAAAACCTATGCTATGATACGATCGTATTTCTCAGTCTCAGTTTAGCATGTGTCTACAACTGCTGACGTCATGGAGCGGAACTCATGAAAATATTCTTCTTGTCACCATGATTTATTTGAAAATGCGAGGAAGGAAAAATTTTATGTTAAAAACTGAGTGAACTTCTCTAGATAGATCGAAATTTGTTGAGGATATATCACTTAAGTGTTCTTTAAATAAATTTATTTCAAAACGCGAGAAAGTTTATAATTGTTCCGTGTCTGATTTAAGAAGCAGATTTTTTACTTTAGCTTTATCAATTTTCACAATCCTGCCTACAATCTTATTAAAGGATGCTTTTCGAACAAGCTTTGCTCGCTGGGGGGTTTACTCCCAGTCCCCCAATTAAACGGCCGCGCCCTTACCAAGGTGTTTTACTGCCTTTTCTTAAATAATATTTCTAGTGTCCGTTCATTGGTTGACGTTCTCCCTCAGAATCGCTAGCGTTCTCTTCCTTCCGCAGTGCGCGGAGCTTCCTATAACTGCGGTCAAAAAATGAAACTTAGTTTCTAAAAACCGGAGAACGAGTTTTATTTTCAGTAGTGTACATGTACATGATTAAAAATGTAAGTGTACATGATTAAAAGGATTCCAAACTTGAATGTAGATTTTAGGAGAAACTCCCGTTGTGGAAATTACTATAGGAACAATATGTATTTGTGTCGCCTTCCTTTGTATTTCCTGGCAGATATGAATGAATTTTAGAATTTTCTCATGTACTATCTTTTGTGTTTTACACTTATTTGCTACGGAAATGTTTATGAGGAATTAGTTTAATAATTGGTTAGTTAGTTTTATATATTTACGAATATGATGGATAAATATATCAGTAGAACTGGTCAAGTGCATATTTATGATTGTTTAATACAAAGCACAAAATTCTGCCGGAGTACAATCAGCCTGAAGATGTGAGCTGCAAGCAGAATCCTAGGAACAGCGTTTTCACAAGTGTGAATGCAAAGAAGATCACTTCAATAAAAAATACACCTATTGTTGAAGTATAATTAATCTCATTGGAGCTTATAAAAATAAGATTTCATTGTTCGGAAGTTTTGATTGCTCTGCTAATAATAACTTGAAATTAAGAAATAATTCACACTTTTTATAATGTGAATTTTAGATAAATGTTTCAATATGAAAAAATTAGCATAAAACGAATTTTATGAGATACAATACGTATTTTCTTCCTCGAGCTCGTTTCTCGTAAAAGAATCAGCCTAAAACAGGTGAAAGTCCATCGTCATTCGACTGTCAAGGTCTAGCGACAGCCACGCTCTCTGATGCAAGAATTCTGAATTTATTTTGCTGGCCTTTCGTGAGCTCGGTCGCTGGAACTACCTGGTGGGGTAATTTTAAACTACCCTTTTGCGAGGGAGTTGCAGCTTGGATACATTCGCTGTTTACACAACGGCCTCCAGCCGTTTACTGAAGAATATACTATATCTTCAAAGCGGGAATGTCAATTTTGCTGAACTGCGCAAGCGCGTGGCACACCTGCACGCAAGAGTTGGCTGATCGTTTCAGGTGCTTTCAATCCGCAACCTGCACGATCATTTCGAAACAATGATAAAAACAATTCTATTTCACTGAATATCTGGGAGGAGGTGGTCTATATAATAAATTGATCTCAAGTTGTGTCTGGATTTGTGTTACTTAAATGAACCACTTACTTAACTTTACCGAAGCAATGGTACAGAATAAAGATTTTAAAAACGGATCTAAAGAAATTTAATCTTTTAAAGCTATTTCCACATAATTATTCCTGAATAGAATGACCCTTTTTGGAAAAAGAGGACTTCATAGAACTGAATATTACACACTTATGAGCATATTTTGAGAGTAGTTGAGGAACAAGAGAATTTATTATTAAACAATGATGATACTTAAGATTATTACGTTTTTTTTCAGACTCTATTGTTGAACCAAGTTTTCCCAAAATATTGCGGCTCGTCATCTTTATTCCCATGTTCTCACTTGAATGTCTTTCTCTTGTGACACAGTGGGGAGTGTCGGTCAAAAGGATATGACACGTGAGACCCCACCCTTGGGAGCCCTGCTTTTGTTCCGTCATCAACCTTTGGGAGAGGAGGAGCACTAATTGTCGACACAAAAGGGGATAAATTGCTAGGTGGCAGATGGTGTACATCGACCATTAAAGCGAGAGAAAGTTTGCAACAGAGAAAAATTTTTGTACTTTTTCAACGTTGTAATTACGATGACGTTTTTAATCTCAGACAAAATACAGGAATATTTTTGCGCAGGATTCAGCTTATAATGAGGTAGCACTTTATAATGAATCATTAAAAGAAATAATCACTCCCAAAATAATTTTTTTCACTATAGCATTTTCAAAACTTTTTCAAGTCTTGGCGATTTGTTGCCTTTAATAATTGACTATTAACAGAAAAATGGATTACAAACAATTTAAAGACTTAACCTGACTATATGGTCAATTTAAGTAATATATTTTCTTGCTTACTCGATAACCGAGATTTCTTTACGCGTATCAGTAAACGATGGAATGTACAGATTTCGATACATTTATAGGTAAGTTAATTTGGTTATAAAAATTACTGTATGATTTTTCTCACCATTGGGAAAATTCAACTTCGCATTATTCAAAGAAAAAAAAAGTTCTATATAAAAGTTACTAAGAAGAATCAGTTTCCCGAATCGATCGTGTGAATCGATTCAAGGATCAGAGATCTTTAGACAAAAATACCATGAAAAAAAGAAGATACAGTTCCGTATTATACATGCTGTCGCTTAATGAACGTCAATTTCGTTTATCATGAAGAGCTTGAGATAATCAGTGATGTAAGAATCTCGGAAAGTTTTTTAGAATCCATTATTTATTATCACTTAACGATCAATAAAATATTCGATGAGATGCACTATTCACGAAAGACATTCAATTTCAAAACATAAATTTCCTGGAAGCGTCGTGTCACAATCCTCGGGTATACGTTCCTTCCTTCCTGGCTAAGCTCAATGAACCTTGTTTTATGAAATTAACTAAAGTGTATTAAGAGTGTGTTCGCGGAAACATATGGAATGAAGACGGAAGTGACTACGGCTTCTCTTCTTTCTATCATAGCAAGCCCCGCATAAGCACGCATCTCACGTCACTTCCGCGTGTCCAAAGTGTTTGCTGACGACTTCCGGAACTCGCGGCACGCGAAAGTGAAATACGGAATTCGATCAATGGCGTTCCTCCATTCCCTTCTCTTCTTCTGCTGTCAGAACAACAGAGGGCTATTGCACTCAGTGGCGGATCTATGGGAGGGGTGGATAAGGGGGCTATAGCCCCCCCACCCATCAGACCTGAACTCCTAACAGATAAAATTGAAGTTGATAAGTGTCATACCTTTAAAAGTTATTATTAATAATTATTATTAGATTAATAATTATTAGTTATAATTGTTGTTGTTATTAATAATACTAGATTGTTAATTATTTATTTCATTCATCTTATTTAAAGCAAAAATTTATAAAATATGTTGAAAAACCATAATTTTTAAACAAAAATGCTCCCCGGTTAGTCCCCCTCCTTAATTACGATCAAGATCCGCCACTGACTGCACTTAGAGATAAAGCGCTAAGGATTTTACGGCGGAATAAGAGATTGAATGCAGAATAAGAGAATAAGAAATTGAGAATGCAAAGGGGCAAATAACAAATAGTGACAGTAAATAGTAGAATATGTATAGACTCATTCTTGAATTATTTTTCCTCTTCAAATTAAAAGGAGTGGTATATTCCATTTATTTCTACTTGTGATAACTTTCGGTCAGGTGAAAATGGCGACGAGCCGGGAATCGAACCCGGGATTCCTGCTTTGACCGCAGGGATGTTAACCACTACACCACTCGTTCGCCTTCCGAAACTCTATACCATTTCCACCCAGACCAAAACCCCGGAATACCTGAGACACATCCTTATACAGGAGATAAGTCTAGTTGGGAATGGTGTACAGTTTCGTAAGGCGAACGAGTGGTGTAGTGGTTAACATCCCTGCGATCAAAGCAGGGATGCCGGGTTCGATTCCCGACTCGTCGCCATTTTCACCTGAACGAATGTTATCACATATCTTCTCCATGTGTAGGGTACACGGAAGATATATACGCTTATTTCTACTTGTTAGCAGATTATTGCAGTATGGCCAAATATTATGAGGAATATTGCAGAAATACATTACGGAAGATCAGGATGTATGTTCTCTTTTTGGAATTATCCTTTATTTCATGGACTTATCTTTATATAGTGTAATCCTGCAATTAAACAATTTTTACCAAACAAAACATTTCCATCTTTTCTTCAATAGGATAAATAATGATCAAAAGTCTAATCCAGTGTTTGATAAAAAAACAAATATATTTAGATAGGATGTCATATGATTATGAAGAATATTACCAAATTTTCATTCACTTTTTTTTCTTTTTTTGCTTCTCAGAGAGTCTTCATAGAAAAGCAAAATATTCAAGAATTAATCGAGGCGTGTGCTTACAGGCCTTGCAAATATGTGCATGGCAAATAGCTGACACGATTGTATAAGCGAATCTTCGTTGATCTTCATTGACCGATTTCACTATTTTCCCTTTTTTGTCATTTGATTTGAGTTTCACTTATTTCTAGAAGATAGATTTTAATGTAAAGATACTCCCATTTGCATTGATTTTCCCTTAAATGTCTATCAACTTTTTTCTACCTCTTTTTGAAGATAAATACTCTTCTTAACCAGTAGAATTCTTAATCCCATTTTTTCCAGCACCCATATCTATTATTATCTATTGGTGAATCGATTATCAATTAGTAAGAGAGATCTGTACGATGCACGGATAAAAATGGTTTCTGACACAGTTGAAGGAACTATGAGAATGTATCTTAGTTATTACCAAACGGGGGAAATCTTAATAATGACTCTATAAAAAAACTAGTGATACCAAGTGAGTAATCAGATGGATCCTTGTGGCGCATACACAAGCATTTTACTATGGAGTTTACAGAGATCAAAGAGTTTAAAAAAATTTAATGTCCCGCGTCTTGTTGTGCGGTTCGTGACTCGTTTGTTCAGTTGAAGCGTGAAAATCACGGTGACAACGATCGAACGGCTCGTCAACAACCAGCGACTTTCTGTGCTACAATTGGTGAATTTCTTTTAAAAGTGACACAAGATTGTCGGAGCAGATTAAAATTCATTTTCTGTATTCAATAATTAGCGCTTAGATGTGCATGATGGGGTTGGAAAACAAGTTCTTTGTCTTTGAACGAAGTGATATCTCGTAACTAGAAGAAAACATTAAGCCTACTTACATTAAGAAGCATTTTTTAAGTATTGAGAATTTTGCTCCTTTAGATTCTTAAACCATTGATGATAATGGATGACGACGAAGTTTTATTTGAAGTGAGTTTTTTTAACACAAATACGTGTATTCCTGTTGTAAAAATTATGAAATCATTCCAATTCATCACGTGAGGTATGTAACTAGCAATTAATGGGTATTTCCTCATCGTTGCCACTATATCAAATTTAAAAGAGCATAAAATTTTTCTGGAAACCATAAGATGTTCATTACCGTACAGTTCAGATATTAATTTGGTGCTTAGATAATATTATTTATGATTGTTGATATGTTGTTTACGTTTTTATCCCATTTCTCCAAATCAAAAGACAGGAATCAACAACAATACCTTTTCAATTTTTGTTTGTTTTAATTTGTAATTTTTTAGGGATAGAAACTGTTACATATTTGAAGAAACTGTCGAAGAGTGATTTATGATTTTCGTTTTTCAGTGATCCACATTTGTTATCTGCCTATCTCTGTTATAAAAAAAGAGAGAACTGTCAATTTTTTTTTCAGATAAGGAGGTAACTTTTTGCAACTTACCGTACTTACCACTCAAAAGAAAATAAATTTTACTGGTCTGTATAATATTTTCTATATTTTTTATAGAATGAGTTATGTAAATTAGAATTCTGTTGAAATCAATAATAAATATAAATAAATTTATTGTCAAAAAACAGTACAAACTGCGTATGACCACGTGGAGGGGAAAAAAAACTAATTTACTCGATTTTTATAATTATAATTGATTATAATAATTGAATGTTTGTGAAACGAGTATTAAAACGGCATATTAAAATACAACAATCGACTGAAAGTTCATAAAAAATTGGATAAAACGACTCTATACCAAAAATAATTGCTTTCTTAATTGACATTCTACGCCAATATGTCTAAAAAGGAAGAATATCATGGAAAATATTTCAGCCTACGGCATGGTCAAATAAATAAGAATATATTTTGCTTCAAGGATTTTCTTTGTGTTTTTATCGCTATGTCAAAATTGCTCCGAAAGTTTGCTAATCAATTACGCATAATGATACCATAATAAACATGCAAAATGCTATAATGATACGCCTTAAACACGTAAAAATGTTTACGAAAGCAAAGACGATTTGCATTAAGCTTCTCCTCTTATGAAACTGGTTGCATTTGCCCGAATATATAAAAGTTATTTAAAGCATTTTTGCTTAATGAAAATGCCGAGCAAACGATATTGTTTCAAGTAGTGTACTTTACTAATTCATTATTATTGCTACAAGGTAGGAAGCTCTTAAGTTCTTAGAAAACATGAAAAGGGATGGACATTTTGCCTCCTAAATAGTCAATTAAGCAGAGAAATTGAAAAATTGAAAAATAATTAAGCAGAGCATACACGTATTAACTCGTTGTTGGGATACTCAAAGTAATCATTTTTGGGTTCAACCAGTCTGTATAGAGTAACGAGTTCTGGATCACAGGTTTTTTTTAACATGGTGTGCCGAACAACTTGTGTAGTACGGGTACGTCTGCAATACAAAACTCGGAATTGTGCAGTAAGGAAGACAGTTTTTATTTACAGTAACGTTAAGTGGAAATAGGTAACTTGACATGAAAGAAATTTATTCGGTTACTAGAAATGAAACAGAACTTATTATTATAACATGCCCCTTTGATATCTCAAGTCTACCGTACTCAATTGCCACGGAGATATCGCGGGTCTGATTCCCGACGGGGTAAAAAAAAAAGAAGTTTCTCACTTCTATCTCAGTGTAAATGGCTGTGATTATTGAAAAGTTTACCCTCTACGGTTTACTACCGCAGTTGTAATACTCGGAACTAATGTAGAATTGTGCCTTAGGCCCAATTTCACCACGTTCAAGACCTTAAACGAGATCTTCTCAGTTGTAAATCGCGATTATCGAAATGTGCGTTTCACCAACCTCGATTTACTCTTAAACGCGATCTACTCTTAAACGCTCGGGGACCCTTCGATTACCAGCACAAAACGCGATTTTCTCCAGCACTGCTCGAAATTTGTCAGCCATATTGTTTGTGTACTTCACTCGTGCTTGTCGGTTTGTTGGTTAGGTTCGTGTGCTGAAATTTTTCTTTTCTCTATATTTGTCTTTGCTTGTCGCAATGTTCTGCTACGGTTTGGATGAAACGGTGGAAGACCTTATATTTGAGGAGCCACAAAGGCGTCCACGTTGGATTCGAGAGAGATCCAATTATTTTGATGAGTTGGACGAGGTAGATTTCGTTTCGCGATTTCGCCTGTCCAAGACATCAGCCCTGAATGTTCTGGATGAAATTGAAAACCAATTAGAGTTTCCATCAGACAAGTAAGTTCAATTTTCACCTCGTTTACGTACATACAACCTCAAGATATCAGTGATTAATTTATATTTTCGATTACTGCTTGAACACAAGGAAGCAATGTTTGATTTGTTTTTATATGCAAAATAATGATATTGAAGTTTTATTATCTAATTAATTAATATATATAAATATGTATATTAATAATAATCACGTACATATACTTATTTTTTTACTTGAAAACACTCATCCACCTTGTAATTTTTATTGTAGGAATGATTCTGTATCACCAATGAACCAGTTATTGGTAACATTGCGATACTACGCTACAAACTGCCACCTTCAGGAGCTTGCTGATTTTGGTGGCTTTAGTGCACCCACTGCCCATCGAATCGTCCACCGAGTGAGTGCAGCTATTGCAAGACTGATGCCTCGCTATATTACATTCCCCACCACAATGCAGGAGATGCAAGCAACACAGCAGAAATTTTACTCTGTTGCTAGTTTTCCCCGTGTGTTAGGTGCTATTGACTGTTCACATGTGCGAATTACATCACCGGGCAGTGAAATTGCAGAACCTTTCCGCAATAGGAAAGGGTACTTTTCTATCAATGTACAAGCCATCACAAATGAGTGCATGGAGTTTTCAAACATTGTGGCCAGGTGGCAAGGAAGTGCACACGATAGCACAATTTTTAATAATTCTAGAATTTGTGCCAAATTTGAAAACGGTGAATACGAGGGACTTCTTTTGGGGGATTCTGGTTACCCGTGCAGAGACTACTTACTTACCCCAATAGAAGTTCCACGAAACCAAGAAGAACAAGTATACAACGCGAGTCACATACGAACAAGGAATGTTGTGGAGAGGACTTTTGGAGTATGGAAAAGAAGATTTCCAGTACTAGCATTAGGAATGAGACTGAACATACAGACAACCTTTGCTATTATTGTTGCCACAGCAGTGCTTCATAACATTCTGAGAAGAGCGGGTGAAGAACTCCCTCCAGATGACCCTGATGTGATTCATCTACCTTGGGAAGAATTGATGCAGCAAGGGGATATGGGAGAAAGGGAGGCAAATCACCAAAATGGTAGATTTATTGTGAGACAGGAGATAATTAATTATTATAGAAACTTAATAAATTGAATAAATTATTTTTTATTTCTTTCCAATACATTTGTTCTGATTTTTTCCTGCTTCAAAAGTTCTCTTTCCCTTTCTAACCTTACTTTTACTATCTCGTCCATAGTTGCACTTATTTTCTCGAAGCACTCATTTTGTTTTAGCAAAATCTGGCACTGTAATTGTGCCAGTTCCTTTGAGGCTTCCAGTGCCTCTATTTTCGCCGCTTCCAACTTCTTATCCTTGGACAGAGTAGGCCGTCGTCTACTCTGCCCCCAATTTCTCGGTCCCTCCCGATTTCTGTGGCAGGTTGTATGAGGAGCAGGAACCTCCGGCAGAGGGGTTTCAATTGCCTCGATGGGTTCTGGGACTACTTCTTCTTCCAGTACAATATCATACTAAAACAAGAATGAGAATATTTTTATAACATTTAAAAAAGGATAGAAGTTAGTATGTAAACTATGAGCTCAACTAGTGATGAGAGTTGGTTAGCAAAACAAGTAAAGATTTTTATATTAAAATGGTTCTACAGCACAAATTTTTTATAATTATTATATCTTAATAAAGTATGTGAACTCATCAAATCTGGAATAGAAAAGAAGTTATTTATTAAAGTTATTAATATGACATTATTAATATGGTGTTATCAATAACAATTAATAATGTGGTAACACTTTTACGAAGTAGGCCACTTATCAACTTCAATTTTATCTGCTAAGAGTTCAGGTCAAATTATAGATAGGCCACTGAATATATCACATAATAAAGTTATCAGTAAAGTTGCAATTAACTTTTCTGCCACAAGAATAAAGTAACTAAAGATTGTACTCAAATTTTCTTTTGTCATGCATAAATTCTTGCATTATTTTCCTGCATTATTCATTCTTGTGGCAATAAAGTGTTAACAACTGTAAATATTGTTCTCAAATCACTTTTTTTCATGCATAAATAATCTCACTGTACCTGAGAGACTGGGTCATCAAACGTGGACGCCACATCCGGTCTAGATGAGGGTCCTGCTTCCTCACGATCTAAGGAAAAACAAAGATGACAACATTTAGATTCTGCTTTCCAATAATTATATCTAACCAATTACTACATAATTATATACGTCATATCTGACCTTGGTCATAGCCATCTGCATCATAATCATTGTAGTACCCTACTGCACCACTCCCCAACAACACCTTCACCCTCTCCAAAATCGGATCATACGATAGTATTGAGGGTCCTCCTCCTAAAAGAAATATCAAGTTGATGAATAAACTCAAAAATAAACAACACTAGAAAAAACAAAAAATGAAACTTACCTGTAATAAATTGTTGCTGGCGTTCTCTCGCTGCATGTTTACGTGCATTTTTCTTCATGTTATCCCACGCTCCTTTTAAATTTTCTGCAGTTCTATAACTCCCTGACACTGCACATATTTCTTTGGAAATGTTTCCCCACATTAACATCTTGTCTTTCAGTGTCACTGCATCTGTTTTCGTGTTTTCCACGATGGCATAAACTTCTAGTCTCTCCAGGATGAGAAGGAGTGCTTCCTTCTCTTTCATTGTAAAATTAGGGCTGCGCTTACGCTTCTGACTCATAATACATTCAGACATAATACACACACAATCAATGAAACACACAAACAAACACTCAAAGACACACTACAACAAAATTACACTATACCACCCAAATTTTAAAATAATAGAGAACAGAAAAACTAGAGAACAAATGAAAAATACTAAAACTACCACAAATAATATAAAATATAACCAAATACAACCCTGAAACCACCACACTGATAAAATATAATATAAGAATGAAAATAACTAACCTAGAATATAATAAAACTTCAACCCAACCCTGAAATTAATAAAATGAATAAAATGAAAAAGCTAAAATAAAATGAAAATTAAAACCACCCTGAAACTAACCACAAACTAACACTCTCCACAAAATCAATCAGCAACTACTTCACAAACAAACACCGCCAGAAACGCACGTACGAACAAGAAGAACAAGAAGCCACAAACACATGTATTTAAAGGGACGCATGACGCTTCCTGGACGCTTCTTTCTCGCTTCATTTGTCTTCAAATTACCCACAATGCGTTGTAAAATTACTACCAACCTAGAGAATTTGTCAAAAACATCGATTAACATAATCGACGATTAGATTTGCTTGGTGAAATGCACAAACCGTAATCGCGATTCCATTTTCCCAATCGAGTTTACGGAAATCGCGTTTAGTGTACATTTGGTGAAATTGGGCCTTACTAACACTCGTCACCGTGGTCCTTAGTTTACCGAAACGAGAAATACAAACATATTAGAGACAGTGGAACTTTATTTGTATGTTATGTATTTTTATTCACTTTATTGTACCTTCAATCCATACTAAGAAGTAATATCGGGAGGAAACTGTCTCTTAACAAATGAATGATACGTTTCTTAATAATAATCATTTACCAGCTACTAGGGACCCTCTTAAGAAAAGTGAGAGATTAGGATGTTCTTAGCATAAAAGAAACTAGTTGTAAAATTTCCCTTTGCAATGGGAGGGGTGTCAGGAGGAAGGAGGAGGGGCTCCAGAATGCTTGTATAGTACGAATATATCCTTTAAAACAGGATTGATTGGTTATGGTCCTGGTGTAACTCCTCACAAAAGGAGGTAGCTATTCCAGTCCAATTGCCTGCTAACTTTCTTCAATGTATCGAAAACCCAATAGTACAGTAAAAAAACGGAAAAATAAGAAGTTCATGTGTATATCAATAATGTGCATTACAAAGGAAATTTATTCTGTTTAGTTGTAGTAGAAAGATTTTTTTTCAACTAGTAATTTTCTTTACCATGGGGTCACAATGAACATTAAATGTGAAAAATAATTACGTGCCAATTCGTGATACGTCAATTACAACGATATTATTTGTTATTATATTAATTAGATTATTTAATTGAGTAAGTTTTTAAATTGTTTCACTAAAGATAAATATATTATTTTAATCAAATTTAATATACGGGGAAAAGTACATAGGAAGAGAAAAGAGTTTCCAAAGGTTGTGAATGATTTGATATAAAATGATCTATCCAACGGTATATAAACATACCCAATGTCATATAAAATATAGATATTTGTTCATTAAACGCACCGCATTGAAATAAATATACAAATCCACTGACACAAACATTCTGTAATTGAATCTAACATTGTAATTTCAATTTGCTTCATATTTACTTCTTTGGAAAGACATGAATAACCGTGTAATGAATTATTGATTTTATTTAATATTGAAATATATCTGATGCAAACATAATTTGCAAACATGCTCTATGCTTTGATATATTTTTAATTTTCAAAACCGTAATTTCCTTTTCAAATGAATTTTGTTTTTCGACAGTTTTCCTTGTTGCTGAGCTGACTCACAACACCACGCCACAAATGCACTGGAAAATCGGGCGAATTTAACCTCAGATTCCGAATAAGCTCACTTGTTCTATTCCCGATGACGGTTGCAAATATTCAAATGTCTATAACATCTGGTTCCGACGGTGATTGGCAGATATCAATCTTCTATAGATGTAATGCTGCACCATTGCCAGTTGGCCTAGAAACAGTTTACGGTGGAGGACACGGTATCATTACAGCGGTCAATCTTGGTTGAACCCTTCGATTTACGTAGTCTTACGCACATACTTTGTTCCCCACCGACTGTTACAGTTTTGGTTGAAATAGTTAATTATAAATTAAGCATTATTAACTACTTCCCATGTTTATATATTATTTTTAATCATCTCATTAGATTATTCGTTAAGTAGAGAAATTTATTTCGATTTTAGTAGATTCTTTTGTTCCTTTCACGGACTCGACGAACGACAAATCTACGAGTGTACTCTGCTTGCAATAATTTCAGTTCACTAATTCGCGTCTCGAGTCTTTCCTGGATATCATCACGCATTGATGCCCCATAATATTTTAGTTACTTTTCTGCGTAACCACACGAAGCAGTTCTCACAAATGAAGTATCGTACTTTAAAGCATTTAAAGATGTGTCGGAGATTTACTACTATCTTTCACCTTTCCTTTCCGAGATAACATCATTTAAAATTAACATTAAGAAAAGGCGCTACTTGACTCATTGATTTGAAAAGGACGTTACTTGACTACTTGAGACCTGACAAATGAAAGCAAATGATCGTGAGTTAATTAATACTCTATTGTATAATAATAGACCTGAATATATGCAAAATATGAACCAAAGAGTTATACTTGCCTACAACTGCAAGCGGGAAAGTATTATCTGTCATAATATTAAGGTAAATAAAATAGTCTTGCTACCTAAAAGTAAACATTCATACTATCGTACAGAATGTTAGTTTCATCCAATTTCAGTGTGATCTCACAGGTTTAGTTTGTTTTAATATCGTTGATATTCACATCTCACACACACACGAGGAAAATTTTAATGACGTCAGTCCTACGTTTCGGATATCCTTACATTTACGTTCTTACTCACAATGTGTATCTCTTTCTAAACGTTGTAGGAAATTTGCAAAATTTAATCTTAATACTGTTCTTTGGCTTGGTCAGCTTCCTCAGTAGCGCTAAGTAAGTATCTCATCGTATTTGAACCCTCCCTTCCATTCGTAGGGGTCAAATTATTTGAATGGTGGCTGCCACTGTTAAGTTCCAATTCAAAATTAGTTTCTGGGTCTATTTTTGAACCCTTCGTAAGATTGGTGATAACATGAGAAGAAATCTCATTTTTAAATATTTATTATTTTGACCTATATTTTTCATATTTTCTATAATAACATTTAATATATTTATAATATTTTATTTTATACACATAACCTGTTGCGCTACTCAGATTGCATATCGAACTAAGAAGAAAGAAACCGCTATATCAGAAATAAATTTAAGATTAAGAAGAATTACAATAGAAGAAAATGTTTACTTTGCAAAAAAGAAAAGAAAATAATTTTATTGCCATTTGCTAGTTCAGGAGGACGCTTAGGCAAATGTGGGAACACTCATGGTAACATGAGGTAAGAGCTTTTATCCTCTCCGTGGTAAGGGTTTTTATCCTCTCCAGCGCAGAACCTAAGATCCTTATTTCCAAAAGTTAGCAATAACCCCTCTTAAAGAAATAAAACAAGATCCTAAAAATCAACTTTGCTAAACGTTAAACGGTCCGAATATAAAACGAGCTTCTTGTGTCAAACCAAGATTCAGCTTCACCTAAACCGGAATCCTTTGGGATGAAAGCAACAACTCTCTAATAATAATAATAATAATAATAATAATAATAATTTTATATATATACATACATACATACACACAACACTCGAAACTGTGTAAAACCTCTAACAGCACCATCATTTGTTTGACAGATGATATTAATGTTATCAAATTGGGCGGAAAAATGGCCATTTGCTAATAATAATTATTTGTGGCACAAATTTTTTTAAAACAGCACCATCATTTGTTTGACAGATGATATTAATGTTATCAAATTGGGCGGAAAAATGGCCATTTGCTAATAATAATTATTTGTGGCACAAATTTTTTTAAAAAATCAATTTGAATGTCACGTTTTCAATGTTTGTTCCTACGAGAAACTACCCCCCAGGTATGCGTGTTATGTCATCAAAGCGTAGGGTATTTGTCACCCGACTGGAACTTTGGTATTGAACACCTTTGTAGAGGAGGGGGGTCTAAAGTATGTCCTGGTTGCACCTGAGGTCTCCCCGTCAGACACCGAATAATTAAGGTTTATCCACATGCCTATCGACTTGACCTTGCAGTATCTCCTTCACATCAAGGCCGCGCGGGTTTCTTTGATCTTACTACTCGAGGATAGATCGGAATGCAGAACCGTCCGGGGTGTAAACCGACGATTGTGTCTACATTGACGCAGTCTCGCCGATCGTAATTACCGGTTGAATGCACTTTTAGTATGTTCCCTTCCTGCGATATGGGACTCTCGGTACCACTCATACCCATTCAATAGGAGAAATGGTTGAACTTATGTGACTTAGTTTTGTGAGTTGGTGAACTTAGAACATTTGTATTTCCTTTTTGCATTAGAAAAGGAAAATAGTTTGAGTAATATACTTAAATTGTCCCCTCCGTGGCTACGGTGTCAGCGTGATCGGTTGTCACCAAGTCATCCCAGTTCAATTCCCAGGTGGGGCGATATAAAATTTGTAGCTTTTAATTTCCATGTCTCAGTTTAAATAGCTGTGATGAATGGAAAGTTCTCCCTCTGGAGCTAACGACCGCCCTCTGCGAATAACAACCGCAGATACAGCAATCTGGATCCTATCTAGACGCTGTTCCTCCGATCTCGGTAAAATTCACGATGTGTCTAGTGAGTAAACTCACTCAAAAACTGAGCCTTACTGGCACTCGCCATTCGTGCTCCTTAGTTGGACGAAACATACAATGTACTTAAATTAAGTGTGCAAATTCACCTATTTAAGCCAAATTCGCAATTTTTTCCCAAAAACAAAAGGAAGGAAAAGAAGTAGATTGGGGAGGACGTCCATTCGATTACAGTAGTTAAGTCGCTGAACCCAAATTTTGGATTGAAATATGTCATTCTTTTTTATACAAAATATTGTTTTTGACGGCAACCAAACGGTTAAAAGAAAAAAAACAAAGATATTCCAAAAGTGCAGACATTTTTGAAGACTTGCAGAAGGGTTTTCCAAGACAACACTTTAATACATTAGGTTGTAAAAAAACTTTCAAGCAGTTTTGGAACATCAGATAATCTCACGCTTTAATCGGGGTGAATGATCTTGGGGTGGGTTTTAAAGAGGAGTGATTTTCTCATCTCCTATTTTAGCTTGAATCTCATCTGGGTCTTGAGAAGAACTATTCCGGACAGTGTTTTTTATTTCATTTAATGTTTGTTTTTAATTGATCCCTTTCCCACGTGTAGACCAGCGCAAACAAATGGATGACTCTGAAATGTGCTATTGAGCGCCGATGTAAAAGAATCAACATGACTCACAGGTCAAATTTCACATCTAAACATTTGAGAACATAGAACGTCTGGAGAAGTGAAGCAAGTGTGCCGTTTATTTTGATAAGCAGTGAAGGAGAAAGTGATCCACAATGAGACAACAATCACAAAAATGTTTTTGACATTTTTACTTGTCAATGGTTCGCATACTTCACAACAATTATGTTCTGAATGCTTATAAGCGCAAAAATAAAGATTCATTTAAAATATATTTAATTTCATGAATAAGTTGAACTAAATTCTTGAAGTGCAATAAAAAAACATAAATTGAGATTACCGAACAGGATATTGAAAATGTAAATGGGCATTACTTTTTTATCTTAATGAATAGAATGAAATCATAGTCGAAAGGACTCCGAAAGAGCTTACTTCAAAATCAGAATTTATATCCTTGCATTTCATTGACTTCTGTCAGTCACATAAAAATAGGGTAATGGGTTAGAGGTGAGTTCTGAAATCCCCGGTAAAAGTGCAAAAGCTGTGGGAGAAAGAATTGAGATTAAAATACAAATGTCTCACTGTGGCCCCTGAACCAGTGTGGCCACCTCATATATGTTGAATTCTCTCTCTAAATTACAGCCCAACGTAGGCCAACTGAGGGAGTAGTGATTTGTATCAATTATCATCACGATACTGGTAGTAATCTCTGAATCCCCGCTGGTAGGCGTAAGTAAGCTTGGAGTGAGCACGAATTTGATCACTGATGCAAAATGTCGTTATACTCTCGACATGCAGGACAACAAGAGCAATATTACACTAATGCTGACTAGATAAATTATTAATTATGTTACGTTGAATGAAAATGGGGGACGGGACCGGGGTTCGAACCCGCGACCTTGAGCTCTGCTCGCTCATGCGCATACCGACTGCGCCATCCCGTTCGCCTCCTGGTCTCGTCACCATCCTCATTCAACTTGTGAGACCTAAAGACCTCTGAGGTGGTATATATTTTCTTTCTTATTAGCTTATATTTCCTTCTTTTGCTTATTGAAGCGTGAAGTTTTACTGTGTTAATATGCCTAACTAAGAGCAATGAATGCAATAATTCAAAATATAATGTATAACTTCCAAAACTACTTTACTTGTTAACACTCCGCAAATCATATATATATATATATATATANTATATATATATATATATATATTTGAATTTATTACGAAGTCTTGAGTTTAGCAGAAGAAGATATGTTGTAATAGCCTCACGCTGATTATATAAAAAAAAATAACTATAATAACTTATAGGCATGGATCCTAGTTATTGTGGCCCTTCACTCTTGGCACATCTTTTAAAGTAAATGTAGAAATGTAGTAAAACACCGGATTAGAAAAATCGCGAAAGAGAATTTCGAAGCTAAAGGACATATACAAATAATAAGTACGTTTTTAACCGCCTTGATTGACGTAAAAATGTAATAATGTGGGAGGCCAATGGTGGAACGAGACATTCTCTTGGGTTCCCTAGTAAACTAATCTGTGTTTGCCCACTTGGGATTACAAGCTAGAGGCATGTGACCACGATGCCGTTTCAGCATTTAATCCCCGTAATCCTGGCATTGAAGGCTCAACGTGTCCATGGCACAAGCATACATTGGTGCGTAAGTCTCGCTGTAGCAAACGCGAAAATAATATGGTAGTTTTAAAATGCATTTCTAATAGATCTATATGATTTCTATATTTTCAAAGTTCTAAGGTTTTGACATCACAATCCGTTGATCGTACAGAAAAATAACGTAAACGTTGTTTTCTATCACTTGGATATAATTAAAGGATTTTTATTGTGTAAATCGACGAAGTATAGTACCATATTTATTAGAAAATTTCACTTCTTAAATTGTTTTATGGAAAAACTACGATTTATGTAACGCGATGGTACTTTTACATTTGTTGAAAATTCAATTAACTTTGACACAAACATAGGAAAATTGTTCTTCAGCGTTGAAATTGCACTTTATTCGTCACAACGTTATAGAGTATTATTTTTTTATTCGCACATTGACCTTGATGGAAAACGCAATTCAATATTGAAATT
The DNA here is from genome assembly GCA_002313205.1 of Laupala kohalensis. Classification (NCBI taxonomy): domain Eukaryota; kingdom Metazoa; phylum Arthropoda; class Insecta; order Orthoptera; family Trigonidiidae; genus Laupala; species Laupala kohalensis. The sequence goes on along the minus strand of NNCF01127521.1, from coordinate 40,724 downwards.
TATTCTTTGTAATTAAGTAACGGGAAATCATTCACATGCGTTTGCATCGTTATCATTTTTAAAAATCTCTTACGCAACTTAACATCAAATTGCAAGATGCAACAAACTTCTGTAACATGATGATACGACAATGTGGGATTTGTGATACCATGGTAGTTCTGTCGACAGATAATTAAATATTTTGAAAGTTCAAAAATGCTATAAATGTTGCAAATATACAAAGTAATTTAAATAAGAAGAGTAATTATGATTGTGACAAATTATAAACAATATTTTCCGATTAACCAATAGCTTGATAATAATACTTACTGATGAAATAACTTTTTTGTGTTTTATTAAATACAAATTTGTTGGTATTATATTAATATTGTAACATGTATCGAACTATTTTTATTCTTATCTTCGGAGTGTGCTGAAATGTTAAATCCACCTCTGCCTTAGAATCCTTGATCGGAATGGTTCCTTGATTATATGGACCCTTGCTTGCTTCCGGAGAGTAAATTAGATTGTTGTCTTCTATGTGGTCATATTCTGTTTGTAACTGCTTTTTGACAATTTATTTTTACGTGATAATTTAGACTTTGAATGATTTAATTAACAGAACCACCTTAAGTTAGTACTTCACGTGAGAACTAGTCAAAAGTTAATGGACTTCGTGTAATTCATGATCTTCACTATTACGGTATATTATAATGATTACTCACTCATGCAGTAAAATGTGTTTCAAAATGGCTTGAGAAGTATGTTTAAACAAACTAATTTCAAGTGTGTATGGTTCGTAAATGATAAAAATTCATTTGAAATTTCAAACTTTTAATGTGACTGTACCTCGAATGTAACTTACAGAAGAATTTCAAAATTTCAAATTTAAACTACGCCGTAAGATATCAAACTATGACAATAATATTTATTTAAAACTCATTAGATTGCTTGGGATATGTCACATGTATTAAACCATGAATTTTAGTAAAATACAAACTAAAATAATTCGTGTTATTTTACACTTTATTTGCGGCAACGTTGTATTTTACATTTTAAAGTTGGTAGCATTGTCATTCATAGCTGACCTTGTTACTTGTAAACAACGGGTAAAGATGAAAGTTTTTGAGGTTACTTCGGACGTTGATTATTCATTGAATGTTTTTAAAATCATCTTGTTTTATGTGGAAAGGCAAAGTAGACTCTGAAAAAGTATTCCATCAACATACAACTCAAAGTAATTTATTTCAATGTCAATTTGAGAGTGAAAAATCATCAATGCTCTCATATCTTTTAACTCCGTGTATTGGGAAAGACAGAAGGCCGTGGCATTAGTTTTCGCACTCTGGTGGCGAAAGAGGAAAGTTCGCTCGATGTAGTGCGGCGTTGTGACTTTTCACTTCAGTAGCCTGACATAGAGTTCCTATACTTTCAGAATACCACTGAACAATTTAAAAAAGTTTTACGAAATTCCTAAATTTGCTTTTTTTTTCCAGTTAAAGTTGAAAATTCGTGAAACATAAGATACCATGTTACATTAAAGTTGCAATAACTCGCAAACTATTCTCGTGAAGGTCATGAAACTTTTTCCACTTGTTAAGTCATAAGAACAAGTTTACGAAATATAAACAAAATTTTAGATTTTCGAGTTTATGTGAAGTATTACCTTAAGTACAGCTCTGTTATCAGCTTGGGTGATCAGTATATTGCAATACGCTTTATTGCCACACAACTTTCTGTGCGGACAAAGTGTGAGTTGATAAAACCACACGAAAGGCACGTGGTGTAGATAAATATTTTACGTTGTAAAAATTCCATTGGAGTTTGCAATTAACGTGTATCATTTTTACAGCGTTTGCGAGTGAATTTTTAAGATGAGACAAGTGTGAGTTTAGTTTCAATGGAAAAAGAAATATCGTTAACTTGAGCTTGTGTCGGGAAAAGTCAACACGGTTCTGGTTTCAAAGACGTCAGACTTTTGACAAACTCTTCTCGTTTGGCATTGATGATACGATATTCCCAATATATAACTCGCGTAAAATATTTTTTATATAATTATTTTCTAAGTTACTTATTTTTAAATTTATATGTACGTGAAGTCCATGTATATTAAACGACAGAAACAACGGGACAGAGTAAAATCATTTGTTTTGATCCATAAACTTCCAGGTTAGGTTGAAAATGTTTGAAGTAAAATTTAATGTAGAGTATAATTTTTCTCTTTAATATAACGAAGAGTGATATTAAAGAAGTGTAAAAAGTGAAAGAATTATAAAAAGCGCTACAGAAGGATGAGGAAAGTTTTGTTTAACGTATGAATACTTCGAAAATGTGGATACGCATATTAAGGAATCTTTTTTTTTTCAAAACATAGTACATTTTTTAGTTTATAACATCTTTCCTAATGTATTGTATTGCCAATGTTTACACATTTCCACCGAGCAATATTTTGTAATGGTTTCGATTCCATTGAGCTTACAGTGAACTCCGTGCAACGGCGGGAAATGCCTTATTAAGTATATAATTTAGTAAGTGAACTTATAAGTATATTTGAGAAACAACCATAATTATGATATGGTTGTACTCTTTAATTTCTTAAGTCAAGTCATGTCGAGAAACACCTGCACGCACTAGTAGTGTGCTCAAATTATCTCTCCAAATCCTTACCTAATTTATCAGCTTTTTCTGAGAATTGTAGATAACATATAATAAAGTTTTTTATTATTTTATCTCTGGAATTTTAGTTATAATTGAAATGGGGTGCAGATTTTTTGTTGTTGTAATCAACTATAAATACCTCATTGTTCTCTCCTTAAATCTCCCTCTGTTGAACATGACGGGAGTGAAATTTTCCCCTACACTTGCTTCTCTCAAAACCTTTCTTTTTTTCTCTCGTGTATGTTGCCTACGGCCTTCATCCGTGCTTGTTGATGTAGTCCCTTTGCTCTGTCATGTAGCAAAAGCGTCCAGTGCAAATACGGGAGCACCGTAAAGGCTTCTAAAACGACACAGCGAAGACTGCGTTGCACATCGGTGCTCACCACCGCTTACTTGTTCACACTCGCCACATTCAAAATAAAATTGTCAATATTCTAAATGAATTCGTACTCTAATCTCTTAAAATATTATCGCGACAATATATGTCGTCCCCCATTTGATATTTCATTTGCGGACATCAATCAGAAAAGAGAAATATTGACTTACAAATGATATTGTTTTAGAGATTTATAGTGTCATGACAAAATAAGTTTTTTGTAATTTTGTTGTACGTTTCACCAAAAATATTGGTTGAGATATAAGACTGAAAATGAAATACGGGTCAAGAAATTTCTCAAAGAGATCAACATTAATATTTTTTTTATTTCATGCCTTTTTTTTTTTGTCACGAGGTTCAGGACGTCAAGCCTACTTTTCCACCTAGCCACATCATTTGTGCGAAGGGTGTTGCGTTGCTGGGAGACTTAAGTTACGGAACCAACATTGGTGGTGAGGAAACCTCATGAAACCCCAAGAAACTCCAGAAAATCCCAGCTGAAAATTTCATCCAGTGCGGCCGAGCGTGGAGTCGAATGCTAATCAATGCGCAGGGACCGAAGAAGCTGCCATTGTGCCAAGGTTGTCACAATTATATTTCGTTAATTTCAAATAGTATGATAAACCTCAAAGTGTTATACACAGCAGGGATCTCCAAATTACGGCGCGGACCGGATCTGGTCACTGAAGCATTTAAAATCGGCCCTCACCCGAGCTTCCTGTAAGAAATCGAAAATTATAATTGTCTCTTTATTAAGTTTTCCTCGTTTAAATGCTCAATTCTTAATTCTTCGCCGCCTTTTTCGTGTAAATAAGTGAGATGACATGAAGAACAGTGTACTTGCTATTCGAGAATCCTTTTTCTTGAGAAATTGCAACTTTCCAAGCGAATGCTTTCACGAAAACTTTGATCAGTCTGACAATATTTATCAGAGAAGAAATTATCTTTAGAAGAAAGTTACTTCAAGATCAAAGATTTTGCGCGCATTTCCTTTAAGACAGTAAGTAAATAAGAAATAACCCGAGTTCTTCGTTGAAGTGAACATGATCAAAAAATAAAAATAGAACAATCTGTATCACCATCATTTGTGACGCATTGCATGTATCCCGCAGATCAAATTAGAGCCACAGTTTGACAAAACTCTGGATTCCAAAAGCAATATTTAATAGTCAAATTTCTTCTCTAAGGTGTGATTTGTTTTTCATCTGATACAATACAAATATTTGCTTTGAATTTCTGATGAAATATGTTCATCTGCCCTCCAATGTTCTCAATAAAGTAGAACACATCAAATGTACGCGTCATGGTCCAGTGATTTTGAAACTCGGTTCTGTTACCAAAATTTATATTCGGAGATATTTAAAAATCTCACGCAGAATGCTTAACAAGAATAATAAAAAATAATTTTAATTCAACTGAACATATTTTTCGATATGAATCCTCTTATAATATTTAAAGACAAGCGATAATCGTTCATTCTTTTACTCAATGCTTTATACCAGACATTTTAAAAATCCCATTGACTTGTACTTTTTTTAATGCTTATTGCTCAAGGTGTTAAACCAAAGGGAAACGTCACGCTGGTCGTGGATATTTGTACATCCCTGATATCGAAAGAACCTAACTACTTGAGTTACCACTCCGGATTTGGATGTAAATGCTCAGTTGAAATCCTCCTCAGTTCTTGTTTCAAATTCCATAAGAGAACAAAAAATTCAAGTTCCTTGAATGCGTTTTAACTCTTTGTGCTCCTAGTTCTCATCCGCCAAATGACTAAATTTACAAAAAACAAAAGATATGGACTATTTAAAATTCACTCAAATCTTCGTTTTATGTTTTGTCTGAAAATGAAATATAAATATTTGTGCTCTTAAAAAAATATTATATACATAGATATATTACTATAATTTAGTAAATTTTAATGGCTGATCAACAATGCTAATCAATATCCTAAGTGTTATTTCGGTGAGTAATACACCATTAATTTTACTCAACATATCACACGTACATTAATTTGTAAAACATGGATCCTCGTTATATAATTAACAACATCCGGAGATCAAAGGATATTTGCGCTACCTACTCAAGTTAATACCCCAACATTTATACAAAAATCAAAATAAGAAAATATGTTATATAATCTTACTGAGTATTACTGGCAACTGACAAATACATCCAGATGCTCAGTAACAAAATGGCCAGGAAGACTTTATCTATGATGTATCTTATTTTTTAATTTTCTTGATATTACGATGAATAAGTGTAGAATGTAGTCAGAAATCTGTTCAGATTACGTACTATTCACAATTTGTATTGCGATATACTCATAAAACATTGTCTATTTATGAATCTATCATAATTTTGGGTATAGTCCATATAAAAGTTGATAAACATATTGTATAAATACATATAAAAATTAATGGATGAGAAACAATATCAATGGATTGTATTTGATCTCTAGATTCGTCATATAATCGACTATTTGGATTTTAAATTTTTTAAAAATAATAAAAGTCGTCAAAAATGTGTTTAATGTATTCAGACCTCGTTTATAATTGCTATGATAGCAGACATTGAATATCTCTGTATAACTTCTTAAATATTAATGTACTATAGTTTACTCTCGCGTCAATTTCTTGCTCAAGGCTTTGGAACTTTTTCCCCACCTCAGGGTGGCGTGTTTCGAAGACAAATTGTTTCAGTCGTTGAAGATAGTATCATAGTTGAAGGAAACTTTCTTCTGTTGGTAGATGAATTATCGAAGTGAAGAATGTTTGTACACCGCTCTGTAATTCCCATTGATAGAGAAGGTTGCATGCAGGAGAACCGAAGCAGCGAAAGAGTGGAAGATTATCACGTGGATCTCGACACAATGAAACCCATTTAGTTGAATTCCTCCGAAATTGCTGTAGAGATTCAAAAGTAAATGTGAAAGTAGGTAGTTTTTACAATTATTTTGAGCATACAGAAATCTCTTAAATTGCTGTGAACCACACCGCCAGGTAACAGATTAGTTGTATTATGTTGAATAAAAACGGGAGACAGGAGCCAGATACGATCTCGGGACCTACAACTTAGCGCCTTGACGCGCTACTTTCCAGACGGTTGTCATCCTTTGGGGAGTCGTCTTGAATGAAATTTGAGTCGTCGTTAAATATTTCAATCCTTAATAATCATAAATTACAGCGCTGTGAATTTTCAAAAACTTGGTAACTTGGCTTTCTATTTGCGATAAATATCTGTTTTAAATCAGCTTTTCAGTGCTTTTTATTGAAAAGGTCTAGCATTAAAAATAACAAAGATATACTATTTGTTTATAGGAAAAAACGGTGAAAATTAACAAATTAAAAATATAGAATTTCAATGCTTAAAAAATTCTTTTATAAATTTTAACCGATTGTTAGTAAAGCTCCTTATCTTCAAGATGCAATTAGCCAAATCTTTTTTAAATTAACAATTGGTACAATGTTTACAAGATTTAAAAAAAATATTTTCTCTAATTAACTTTGTTCCCAACAGAGTCATTTCAGGGGTTTGTACAGATCTATTCTCCTCTACATTACTCTCTTCGTTCCTAATATTCATTCAATGTCATCGGCTTATAACCAGGGGAGAAGGGCGTTATCTTTCTCTTTTGTACTTTTTTACCGCAGTATTTTTCGTAAAGTTCGAATTTTTGTCTCTTTGATATCGGTTTGTCCATGTTTCTCGTGTGTAGCATATCCGGTTTCGTAAACTCCCGTTTATAGTTCGCTCTCACATACTTCGCAGAACAACACATGATTAATAATTGGTAGCTGTAAAACCGTGAAAAGATGACAGTTTTCACCCCTGACGGGATTTTAAAAAACTATTGCACCTATAGCGCCCATCGTTTGCACACTTTTTAAGCATCATAAATATCACGTTTCAAGGAGTGTTTAACTTATTTTCAATAACTATTGCAAAATAATAACAATAACAAAAAATTGCTGATTTTCGTATTTTTTGCTTTATATCTTTTTTATTTGATGACCGATTTCAAATTTAAAAGTCTTATATTCTAAATATTTTCATCTCCCACAAATCTTTTGCGCTTTACTTTACTCTACGACAAGTTTTCTAAAATAGAGGAAGAACTACTTTTCCAATATTTTTGTTTAAATAGAAAATCGGCGCGATCTCTTTTTGAAGAAACTAAAGATGAAGAGCCTTTTCTATCAATTTCCCCAAGATATTTCTGCACTAATCACTATATAATAGACTTTCGGTTTTTAGACTTTTTTTCTGTGTATGACCTGGGCTGAATAGTTGAGAGTACTATGAGGATGAGGTTGAATTAAAATTTATTAATACCCGGGGGCAATCTTGTGTGACAAAAAAATCACCATTCCTACGGGAAAAATACTAACACATAATATGCTCAGTAATTAATTTCATACTCGACGTTGCCTAGGATTTTTCTTAGACCAAACCCCTTTTATGCAGGAAAAAATAAAAACTGTGTATATAGTAAGATCAAAATACTTCTTATTGGTTTTTAAAACATGTCCGGCATCCTAATTTTTCAACTTCATAATAATACAAAATTAATACAAAACTTGACTGTGTACACTACAGCATACTGCGCGAGCCACTCCAGTCGAATTTTCGCTTCCGAGACATGACGCTGCAGCAGCATTTCATTAAAAATTTGGCAAAATCTAAACTATTCGTCGAAATTTCATGATTTAAAGATGTTTTCTATCTTTGTTGAATGCACAAAACAAATAATCCATTAAATTGGATTGTGGTTGATTTTTTCCTTCTTAAATTACTCTCTTAAAGCGAAGTGTTTTAACGCTTCTATTTTTATAAGGTTTCATCGATAATTTGGGTTAAGTTTTGTAGATAGACATATTCTGTCCCGGATGTTTTTGTAAAACATGTTGAAATTAACAATATTTCCATTCATAGTTGTCATCTGTCTCTAACCGTTTAGGCAGTGTAAAGGAATATAACTCAATCCCGATTTCATCGATATTTATGTCAAAAAACATTTGTCTTCCTTATCACATGTTTTAAAAATAGAAGTTGGTCTATGTTCATCCTGGACATCTAAACTATCTCCTTGCGAAATGATCAAACAGGCGATTTTCAATGTGAATACAACAACGTAATGTCGATTTCTGTTCAATCAAGCGCCAAGCGCACTATTGTTTTCTGGCAAGCTCAGAACAGTAATACCTATGAGTGATCAATCAGGCGTATGGTCTTCATTGTGAGCACAGCTTCGTACCGCAGAGTAATGATCAACCAAGAGCAAAAAAAACGTTTGGTTTCCATCCCGAGTACACTATCCTAATGTCGATATATGTTCAATCAGACGCAGAGCGCCGTACGATTTCTGTTTCGAGAGCACAAAATCATAATGTCAATTTTAAGACCAATCAGACGCCAAGAAAATATGGGATTCTTTCCAAGCACATTGTACACCGATTTGTGAATCATCAACCAGCATGCGGTATATGGATTTCATTTCGAGCTCAGCATCGTCAATAACGATTTGCCGTTGGGTTTTCTTTCTGAGTACATCATCAAACTACCGAATTATGATCTACAACCGTGAAGCGCCGTATGCTTTTCATAGCGATCACAGCATTGAAATGAAAATTTATGATCAATCAGGCGGCTTGGTCCTTATGGTTTTCATTCGGAGTATAGTATCGTAATGCCAATTTATGTTCAATCAGGCGCCAAGCGCCGTTTGGTTTTCTTGCGACCACTTCATCGTGTGTCGATTTATGAATAATCATCGCGATTTAATTGCGAGCTGTACATCGTAATGCCGATTTATGAAGAAACAGGCGCAGAGCGCTGAATGGTTTGCTTTGAGATCACGGTATCGTAATGTTAATTTACGATCAATCAGGCGCCAAGCGCGGTATAGTTATCATTGCGTATAGCATCGTTATGCCGATTTAAGTTCAAACAGCGCCAAGCGCTGTAAGGTTTTCACTGCTCAACATCGTAAAACAGATTTAAGATCAATGAGGCACAAAGCATCGTGTAGTTTTCATTGCGAGTACAGCATTATATGCTGATTTGTGATTAATCAGGCGCCACGGGGCGTATGGTTTTCATTACTAGCGCGGCATTATAATGCCGAATTATTTTAAATGAAGCATAACCGTAATATCGTTTTATGATTAATCTGGCGCCGAACACCTTATGGTGTTTATTGCAAGCAGAGCATTGAAACATGAGCGCCGTATGGTTTTTATTGCAAATACGGTATCGTTATGTCAATTTATGGTCATGCAGGCAATGAGCGCCATATGGTCATCGTTCGGAGTCCAACATCTCAACACCGATTTAAGATAAATCTGACGCAAGAAGCCGTTTGGTTTCCATTGCAAGTACAGCATAATAATGCCGATTTATGAAAAATCATGGGACATGCGCCGTATACAGTTATTGCGAGAATTATGATCTATCAGGCACCGAGTTGCGTATGGTTTTCATTCCTAGTGGAGCATCGTAATTAACGTTCAATCAGATGCCATCGTAATGCGGATTTATGTTCAATCAGGCGCCAAATGCCAGGTGTCTTTTATAGCGAGCATAGCATTGCAATGTCGATTTATGAAACAACAGGTGACAAGTATTGTTATCATTGGGAGTACATCGTAATGCCGATTTATGGTAATAAAGGGCCAAGCGCCGTATGATTATGATTATGATTATGATTCCGAGTGTAGCATCGTTTTGACTAATTTCTTCAATTGTGTTCCAAGCAAATGGTGTCCGTTGAGAGCTCTGCATCATAATACCGGCTTAATATCGATGAGGTACAAAGCACCGTATGGTTTTCATTGCGAGCACAGGATCGTAATGCCGATTTTCGATCAATTGTCGTAAAGCGCCGTATGGTTTTCTCTGCGAAAACTGCATCGAAATACCATTTCATGATCAATCAGGCGGCATGGGCCGTAAGGTTTTCACACCAAATACAGCATCATAATCTAATTAAATAAATAATTAAAAACTTACGATCTTTTATGGACGAATAATATTTATATTTTCTGTGAAGAGCTCACTACGTTTCAACTTGGATTTAAGTCGTCGTCAGGTGATCAAGTAATAACAAATTATAACACAAAACATAAGAACAGGACAAATACACATTAATTATATAATGGACGTTAATGGTAGTAGAACAACATCACAATGCCAATTTATGATAAATAGTTGTCAAGTGCCGTATGGTTTTTATTGCGAGCACAGTATCGTAATGCCGACTTTTTATTTAGTTTTTGGCTTTAACCCAAAGATTGCCTTGTACGTGTCCATTTTATTAAAAAGTTTTGATTTTAATAAACTTTTTATATTTTATTTCCTCTCGTGTGTTTGCGTTTAAAATATAACTATTTCATTTCGATGATATTTTCGTAATTTTATTTTCTTACAAAAGTTGGGTTTTCTTTCCTTGGTCTTTTCTCGGAGGTCGTCGTTTCGCATTCCGTGGAGTCTGCGTTTTCAAGATGTCTCGTATCCCCCAATTTTTGTCATGCGTTCCTGTAATTTGGTGAAATTTTCTTCATTGTTAATTAATTTATACCCCTTACTTTCTACTTTATACCCCATATACCTTTTTGCTTGATGCAGTATAAACACACTTTTCGTTCCTTTCCACGTATATATCGGTCGTCTTCCCTTCACATATACATGCTGCGTTTTCTTCGGGGCCAATCCGCTTTTGAAATACATTAAAATTTCCTTCCCCCTTTTGAGAATCCATTACATATGTTCTGGGTGAAATCATACGTCATTCGCGCCTAATAGCAATGTAATTGAATTACCGCAGCAATTCTCAGTGGTCTGACGACCAATACTAACCAGGTCACATCTCAGAACCCGGGTACTTCCTAACACTCCGCAGAAGTCTGAAAGTCTGAAAGTCTCCGAGGATCTTCAATCCTCCCAATATATACGGAAGCGGAGGTCACGTGATCACACCTTCGCTACCGCACTGAGCACTCGACATCATCTTGGTCACCCCTCAGCTTCTGAGATCACTGTGTCTTTACCGATATGCCAGCGTCCTTCTCGGGATGGTCTTTATTTCAGCATTCGGTGGAAGTTTTCCATTTATAACATTTTCTATAGGGATTTTTCCGGCCTCGCCTGGGTACACATGGGAACAAGTCCCTCTTACAGAAATATTACAAGACAAAGGACAGGCAAGCACCCTTCGGCCGGCGTTCTTCGAGCGCATTGCTCCTTCCCGGAAAAGCAGGAGGCTGGTCCACGCACTGAATGGAAAGGCGTAATGGTGGTTAATTTTCCTTATTTGGCGGCGCCTGGCCCGACCCGTAATCTTCTTAAGAATGTCCGGCTAGCAAAATGCGTGAAAATGTTAATATTTTACAAATCGATAGACTCAACTCGTCATGATGTTACAGACGATATTCATTAAAACATTTAACATTGAATCTATTTTATATGTTGGTATTATACACAAAATGTCGTCGACATAACGAGAATAAAGCAAAGGAACGAAATTTAAATTACTAAGCTACGAATTGTTAAGATCACGTAGAACAAATTCCTACAAAAGCTGACCAATGGGACTACCCATTGGTGATCCCTCAACTTGATATAATTACTTATTAAACGTAAAATATGTTGATTCAATAATTAATTTTTAAGCTATGACTATTTTATCTTTTGGAATTTTGCAGTTTTGTTCAATTTTCCTCCAGACTTTTCGATCGCTGAGGAAATGTGATGTATAATTGTGCTTTGCGTATGCATATGATGTATAATTTGTGAAATTCGCCTAGTAAGTATATTCTTTCCTGTACCATTTCATACAAGATACCTTATTTTTAGTTAATATTATGTCCGTCTTTTTCTCCTTAATCATCTCCTCTATAGTACATATTTCCTCATAAGGTCAATTTTCAGTCAAGATGTCCTCTTCTATAACCAGAAAATGTTCTTCTAGTATACTCCGTAATGTACCCAAATTTCCGCCCCAATATTATGTACATTTGTGTGTGTGTGTGTCTAATCTGATTTTATTGTGTATGGCATTCCCTACCCGTATCCTCGTGTATCTTCTGAAAGAAGTATAGCCATTTTTTCTTCTTTTCTTGTATAATTATAATTTTGAATACCTTTTTTTTGTTCTGATACTGTTGTGAAACTGTTTTTTGTCACACTTCCTTTTCCTGCACCTTTCTAATAATAGAGAAAGTCAATTTTATTATCTCTCTTAAAGGTTGTTAGTTCTTTGCTCCATCAACTACGCCCACTTCTGCTCTGTCCAAAATGTTCTACTGTTCAGTCGTACGGAATTCACCACATTCCCATTTATATTCGTTCTAACAGTGCTTGTGTATCTTCTTCTGCTACTTCGTGTTTCAGTCTCAAAATCATGTTTCTTCTAGCCAAATTTATTCCAGTCTGTATATTTCCAATCTTAATAGTGAAATACGTTGCCCCTTTGAGATACGCCCCATATACCTATATTGATATTAATGAATGATCACTTTATACCTCACCTATTAATGTCGAATGTATTCTTTCATCCTTCCTTATATATGTCAAAAATGTTAAATAGGTTATTGAATGTACTTTTAATTCTAAAAACGTATCTTCACCAAATTTATTGTAATTGTTAAAGTCATTAAAAAACTTAAAATTTCAATTCTCCAACGTTTATTGGTTTTCTTGTCACCTCAGAATTTAGATCTTGCATTACTGTCCATGCATCTTCATAAAATATCTTCTTGAATCACGCAAAAGTTTCTTATATCCTGATTCATACACTCACAATAGTCACAATATATTTTTTTTCCAATTATCATCTCTCCTATTCGTCTCACATAACATTCTCAGATCTCTACCATAATGTTTTCCATGACAATTACAGTAACTTCTGGATGAGCCACATATATAACCACCCTCGAGTTATGTTCCGTTATTGTCCTGAAAATAAATGGAACGTGCACAAACCATCCATTTGGCGCATAATGTACTAGCTATTGATATGTTATTTTGTAGTATATACTCCGCCAACACTGGTTGCTGTTACGCAACAGGTGTATTTCACTGCAAGATATTATTTGCTTTAGTCAGAATTTTGCTCCAAGATTGTCTTACATTTATATTCTGGGCGTTCCTTATATAGTGTAATATTCCGATTTACTGCGAAAAAGGCGCCAAGCGCCGTGTTATTTTCATTGCGAGCAAAGCACAGTATTACCGACCTATGATCAATGTTTTCATCTGTAGTTTTCATTCCGAACACAGCAAAATTCCGACATTTTGAGTTCAATCAGGAGCCAAGGGCTTTATGGTTTTTATTGAAATACAGCATTGTACTGGCGATTTAAATTCAAACAGGCGCGAAGCCCCGCATGGTTTTTATTGCGCGAACAGCACAGTGATGCCGATCTATGATCAATCTTGTGCCAAGCGCCGTTTGCTTTTCAATCCGAGCATGGCATCATTATTCCGATTTGTGTTCATTCAGGTGCTAAGCACCGCAGGGTTTTTCTTGCGCGAACAGCTTAGTGATGCCGATCTGTGATCAATCAGGTGCCAAACGCCGGTTGCATTTCATTCCGAGCATAGCATCATTATGCCGATTTGTGTTCAATCAGACGCCAAGCACCGTATGGTTTTCATTGGGCGAACAGCATAGTGATGCTGATCTGTGATCAATCAGGTGCCAAACGCCGGTTGCATTTCATTCTGGGCATAGCATCCCTATGCCGATTTGTGTTCAATCAGGTGTCAAACGCCCTTTGCATTTCATTCCGAGCATGGCATCATTATGCCGATTTGTGTTCAATCTGGCGCCAAGGGCAGTATGGTTTTCATTGTGAATACAACACTGTAATTCTATTTATGTTCTATCTTCCTCCACTGTAATTCTGAATTATTATCAATTAGGCGTCAAAGGCTGGTTGCATTTCATTCCGAGCATAGCATCTCTATGCCGATTTGTGTTCAATCAGGTGCCAAGCGCCGTTTGCATTTCATTCCGAGCATGGCATCATTATGCCGATTTGTGTTTAATCGGGCTCTAAGCACCGTATGGTTTGTATTGCGAATACAGCATTGTAAAGCCAATTTTTGGTCATTCTGGCATGATGTTCCGTGTTTATTTCTTCTCATACACATCTTCTTAATGTTTTTAAATTGGCAGTGAGTCGCCAAACGCAGTGTTGGTATATTTTCATTTATTCTTTTTAGTACTGTTAAATGTTTATTCTGTCTCCAAGCGTCTTGTAGTTTACATTGTATCCAAATGTCGGAATTCGGAAAAAAATGTTTCGAGGGCAGTGTTTATTTCTTTACGAACGCAACTTTAATACACATGTTCTTTTAATTTGGCGCCAACCACTGTGTGGTATTGCGAACATTGCTTTGTTAATTTCGATTAATTAGCGCTAATTGATGTTTTTTGTTGCGTATTTATTTATTACTACATATTTATCATTCGCTATTTTTTGAGTATTTATTTTTTCTATTTGCATTGTTTCAATGCTCCATCATTACACGACGTTTAAGCGTATAGTAATGAAAATGATAGCAGAAATAAAGGTTTGTATATAATAAGTTTATATATATAAACTATTACCAATTTTTAATTGCATATTCATATTCGTTGACACTATGCCGTATAGATGTGTTAGTATATACTACAGTCACGTTCCAATATAAGTACGTTCTGCGAATGTTGATATTCTTGTCTGGTGTGCCCATGGATTTGTTTGATGGAGGTGAATTTTTTTCTCATTACCATACTTTATTGTGAATTGCAAGGTTGGAGGGTTTTACTTGTAACACTCTTTCCTTCGTTTTGAACTTGGTTGTGTTCTTCCTTTGGTTTTGTCCTAGTTACTTGTTCAATGTCAATGTAGTTATCTTCGTTATCAGACAGAGGACAGACATCTTGCGAATGAGTTCGCTGAAGGTCGTGGTCTGCTTGTTCCCCTTCAATTTTCCAAACGAAGAAACTATCAATTGTGGAGGTGCTGGATGATGACTGTATGCCTACGCAGCAGTTTGATATTATCACTTCCAGGACATCAGTAAATGTTGTTGTTTTCCCTTTGTATATTTTCTGGAGTGGAGAGTGAGTGGATTTATGTGGAATCAACATTATTGCTACAAGAATTGATAGTTGGATATTTATTTTTTGTTAAATGTGTAACACTCATTGGTGAAAGGAAACAAGCAAATCAAGCCATTGAATACGGATACATAGGTGAGGCAATGTCATGTTTGAAGTATAGTTGTTGTAGTCTGATGGCCTCATATGATCACGTGTTTCATTACAAGTGCCGTAGAATAAATAAAATATCTTTATTTGTTTAAACATATTATGAAAATAACTCGTGACTCACAGTAGGAAAGTTTTCTATTAGTAGAGCTCAACGCTAATTAAAATCGTTCTGTTGCGTTTCTGCTTTCATTAGCATTACACGAAAAAATATCTTTTGAAAAATAAAGTGGAAGAGTAGTAGCCACTAATTGTTTTAACATTTATCGTTGAAATAAATTTTTCTACAACAATAGTTTTTGTTTGCAAACTAAAATTAATCACATTAAAATATAAAGAATAGCATTTCTGACTTTATTGAAAAGTTTGGTGTATTATTTTTAATATCTTTAATAACATTGGTTAAATTACGTTAGAAAAAAGAAAAAATTAAACTTAGATTCACATAATTTATCGAGAAATAATAGCAATAAAAACTGAATGTCCGAGGTTCATGTTTGTAATATCTGTTACACCCAGGGACGCAGCACTTAAAAACCGTTTTGTGCTGTGAAATTTGTGAAATGATAATTATGAAATTTAAGAGTAAATTACTAACTCAAATCTATAAAATATTACACATGTAATTCTCACTAGAATTCTTAATATGCAGAGCTTAATGCGTTCGCAATTTTACAACAGTTATAACAGAAGGAAGGCTTTGTAATTCATGTGGCGTTGAATGTACTCGCACAGAAGCACAAACTCACCATTCTTCACAACGAATTCGTCATCGGAATCTGAATTGTAGTCGGAGTCGGTCGTTGGACAGATTATTCTGCTCGTGATGACTGCGCGCGTCCACTACCTTCGAAATCTCAAGATCTGACGGAGACGGGAAACGTCTCATGGCCCACAGCAGTTCCCTTCGTCAGGTATTTGAGTATAAAAACAGAATACGATTTCCGTTCCTTCTTGTGCCTTGGACTTACAAAATCGAATAGTTATACTGTGAGAATAACTATACGATTTTGATGATTACTAAGGTGACTTACGTAACGGAAGCATCGGATAAGAAAGAATTTTTCAAAATTCTGATTTAAGAAGGCTAAAATAGGATAAAATGTGAGTTTTTGTAGGTGTTTTCTGTAGATCTCGCAAACTAATTGTTATATCATCTCAGATTTTCTTTCCAAACATTGCTAATTCTCATACCTAGAAGCGGTTCACTCTAGAAATATTTATTATAAGAAAACATTATAATAGATCAATATAACTGAAATTTTTACAAAAGTACAAGAACTATGAGAACCTTTTAAATTCCTCCCTCCTGAATATAATGTCATTTCCTGGACACTTTTATTAAGTACTGTAATGAAATATGAAAATACAATCTTTGAAAGTCTTCCCCCTACATGACACTGACCGTATCGCAGGAAAAAATGTCCCATTCTAAGCTGAGAGGAGACTTTTAGTACTACATGACCTACTATCCTAGAATCGGAGACGTGGCCAGGTTTTTGCTAAGGTTGTAAATCAAATATCTAAATATCCTAGATATAAATAAAATAATCTCCTTCCAAGTTTTGTATTTTATTTTTACACAAAAAAGTCACCGAATTTATATTTCCACGTGGAGAATAAGATACTGTTTCACAAATAAATAAATAAATAAATGATGAAAATGGAGTTACAAAATGACAATGAGCATAATACAATTTTCTTGAGATACAATTCCGATCTAAGGGCCCAAAGGCAGTTGCGGCTTTCTGCACCTCCCAAAAACTGAACAATATAGCATCGTGTTATAAAGTCTCAAGAATAATTAATAAGCCTTTAATTGAACAGTTGCAATGGAACACTTATTAAACACATGAGTGCTGTAATCAATTCCTTAAATTATAACAAAAAATTTTCACCTTTCTCATAACTAAGAGGCAAGTGAGCAGGTTCAAACTTGACCGAGTACAACGGATTTTTCGGTTGCGAAAATCCACAAACGACATTGTAAGCAGTAAGTAAAAGATCCTTTTCTTTTCATTTACTGAGAGAAAAATTAATTCTCGGCAAAAAATACACCCAAGGAGAGATCCCGCTTTCACTGCCATCTGGTAGTGGAAGACGAAATGACGAATTTCGGGCCCTACGGGAATAGATCCCGGAGTGTCTAGGTGCCGAGCACGCTAGTCCCTTAACCACTCGAGGTGATCGGTATATTTAAGGAAAACCTCAAATGAAACTTGTTATTCAATAACTTACTTTGATTTCTATATACTCGTGAGGACTATTTTGTGTCTGGAGTTGAACCCAGTTTTCTTACTCTTGAGACAGGAGCACTAACCATTGCGTATTCGTCACTCATACAGCAATACCATCCCCCCACACGGTGTAGAAGGTCGTCATCGATTCATGGTTAAAAACCCTTTTCTTTTGTTTGAAGATTTCACATCGCTTCCCACGAGGAGGAAAGATTTATTGATGAAAATGGCATAGTGAAGACAAACTACTTGGAAATCGTCAATCGCAAACCTGAAGATGATCGATGAAAACAACTTTTGTGCTCTCGGGAGGTTACCACCCACTTTTCGTATTCCTGAAATGGAAGTTAAATTTCTCACTATTTAGACAGTTTTAAATCCATTTGAGGTCTTCAAACCTCTCGAAAATCCAAGGAAATAGCTTGGATATCGTATTGATCGGAAAACTACACTTTTAGTTAAGTATTATATTTTGAATCTCCATCTAAGGATTTTGTTTGTTTTGTTTTTTTACTGTGCGATGAATGCTATGTAGTCTCACGTTTAAAATGGGCAACAGTTTCTTCCAGAAAAACTGATCTGTGTCCACACAAATAAAAAATATCCTCGTTACCCTCCTTCGTTTAACCTCGTTGGACGAGAGGTCGGGAGTAATTAGAATTTCGTCTGGGTGCGTAAGGCATCCAACGCACAGCGGATGTCATTTTGGTGACTTGTGCCTCAAAGGAAATTAATGCAAAAACGTCGAGCAATAGTCACGAACACAAGGGTCAGAAATACATATGACAATAATGATAATTCTTGGTTTCACAAAAAGAATTGTAAATCTTTTAGAGATATTTCATTTAATACAGTGTGGGCAACTGGTGGAAAGATTGCCAATGGATTCGGCGTTTTCATGGCTTTCATTATTTTTGTTAATGTTTCGAGAGGAATAAAAAAGTGAAGAATAAAAACGTTTTAATTATAAAATAATAGTTGAATTCGTTCTTTCGTGTGTATTTAACAATTTTTCTTCAAAATATTCCATTTGAAATGTAATTGCTTTTACTCAGAAAATTTTCATTATCATTCGTTCTATTTTTTCGCTTGATCAGATGTACATAAACGTGGGTCGTTTTATTCAAAGTTAATTGATTATGGTATTGAAGTGTACTGCTCATAAGTCTCCTTAATCTTTTCTTCTCAGTTCTGAAGAATATACTGTCATCGCTCATGACTCGATATTCGAGTAGCATGTTGTTTTAATTTTAAATTTAAAAAATCCTTTTTAATCAACATAATTTTTCAAAATTATTAAAACAAAATTAAAAAATATAACACATTTTTTATTGTTCGAAAATACAATTTTATAAAAAGCAGATTTGAATAGTGCTTTATAATTTGCTTATTGCGTTTTATTGTTCATGTGTTTTTAATTTAACCACTAGACCCCCGTCTCGGACATAAGATGGGTCCACCCACTCTTCAGAACTTCCCCCCAACTACGTTCCAAGCGTAGGAGTCTCCCATGCATCGATTTGTAGTTTATCGAACTGATGTCACCCTTAGTCCTCATGTTGACTGAATTTGAAAGACATAAACAGTAACGAAAAAATACCTATTCCTTCTCAATAGCCGCACAATCAAAAGCAATAAGAGGTTCGGACATATTTGACTCGCCTCTGTGTTGGGAGATGGGGAGTTGAAGAGATCGCACTATTCAAATATTCATTATTGAATGAACATGATTAACTATACTATTCATGACTTCATATAATTTTTTTAAATGCAGAGACAAATTGTGTTAATTTTAGGTTTAAAATGTCTATCCTTGTCTTGATAATTACGTCTTCGAAACGTAAATGAAATCTATTATATTGAAGTGGTTGATGCAATTCTTTTCCTTCCCTTACGCGTCTGCAATGAAATTGCGAGTCCCTCCCGGAGCGTTGTAGCTATCAGAACACGAGGCGCATCCCTCCAGGGAAGGTCGTTGTTGAGTGGACAAAGGATCGTAGCTTAGGGGCAGGCAGCGCTTCACTTAATTGGCGACGGCGTCCCTCAAGGCACTGACATAGTGTGGCTTTCTCTTTCTTCTCAACACTCTCTTTCTCTCATCTCATGCTACTCTTTAGTCATCAGCTGGTAATGGTTAAATAACTTTCGTCTAGTTTCATCATTTTCCTACATTACTGTAATGGATACTGCAACATGATTTGCGGGATTGCTACATACGTTTTGCATAATATTTTTTGGAAAGATCTCTAACTACCTTTTAAACTTAATGAGAACTAGCTGAACTATCGAAACAACTCGTTTAACTAGAAGGATGTGACGGTAAACTCGATTTCATAGGATATGACTTAATCGACTTGTCATCAATACCAATCCATTTTTTGTTTCTTATCTGTCTCCATTTTAAGGAAGGGTCAAAAAAACTAACCACTTGGGGTTTGACGCAATTAAAAGAATATCAATACCAGCACCTTTGGCCAACATTATGAGAGTTTTGTGCTTGAAATTCAATTTTTTACTGTTTTTTTTTAATTTTCAAGTACAATTTTTTTTCATATACCCAAAATGGATGCAATTTTTTTCTTTTCTTTTGAATTACTACTTTCAGACAAAATGCTTTTTAAAAGTTTCCAGTGAAGCAAAGTTTTTGAGAATTTTTATTTATTGTACGCAATCTTCCTATAGACATGTCATTAACATAAAAAACATGGATCTTTCTAAAAATTAATTTCTCAAATAGTTCATTCTCGATTATGCCGACTGCTACTGCCACATACACACTTGTAGAAGTGCATCTCGGTAATTATTTCACATAAAAATTAAAGAGCTATAATCTTTCACAGAATTTCATCCTCAGATCTACACGAAAGATACAGTTTTGTCTTATCATTACACAATAGAAAGGTGAGGGTTTCTGGTGAAACAAGCGTACTATTTCTAAAGTAGATTAATATTCGCGATGGATTCTTATTATTAGCGTCTGCGCCAAATAGTGGAAATCGATATCGACTAAATGAAATGTTGGAAGACGCAATGATACACAAATCATTTGATTTGTTTTATTCGAAAAAATTATATCTAAGGTAAAACGAAGTTTTGCATTCTGAAAACTTAACCGGAGATTTTTCTAATGTTTTTCCTTAGTAAAAAAATAAAGAAGGATAATAATAATAATAATAAAAGTAACTTTATTTTGGCGAGTCTGCTCTTCCGTCTAACCATTTTAAAACTTTCACATTTTAAATACAAGATGAAAATTGGGAGGGTCGTATTTACATTTAAAACTGGGAAGCAATACTAGGGAATATCCCGGTAAAACCTTAAGCAATTGAGTAAAACCAGCAAAACCTCAATCAGGATGGCGGCTTAGTGCCGAACGTGGGTTGAATGCAGCAGTAACAGTACAATATAATTATGAATATACAAATAGAAAAAAATATATAGTGATTACAACAAGGATATCAAAACAAGTTATTACATAATGACAATATTTGCAAATTACATATTATAATATGATTATACCTTACTAGATACATGTTACACTGTATTTACAAATTATATATTACATAAGATCATATGAAGCTAGAGTACTGAAAGAATGAAAGAGAGATAATGTAAAAGTAAAGAAGAGAAATAATAAAAGGAGTATAAGGAAAGAATTTCCATCCACTCTGTAAGACGTCGCCTGAAAGAAGAGAAAGTTGATAGAGATTTTAGTTGAGCAGGAAGTTTATTCCAAGAACGTATTGTGTGTACTGTGAAGGATTTAATATAAAGAGTTGTGCCATGCCGAGGAATAGAGAGGAGATGTGAGCCTCGCGCTCGATCCAGTTTCAAAAATTTAAAACGTTTTGCTAAAACTGTCAAATGTCCATTTTTTATTATTTTATAAAGAAGAGATTGGCAATGCAGCGTTCGACGTTCCTCGAGTGTGAGTGTCCTGTTTTTTTCAAAAATTCTGTCACATGGTCATACTTCCTGAGATCAAAAATGAAACGAATACATGAGTTCTGAGCTACTTGTGATTTACGTTTCATTTTTTTCGTCAAGTCAGTGAAAAGAAGGTTGCAGTAATCAAAGTGCGGCATGACAAGAAACCTAACACGCATTTCCTTTACTCCTGTTGGTAAAAGATCACGTAGCCGTTTTAAAGAGTGGATGGTGGAGTAAAAATTTTTACATGTTTCGACTATTCGGGTTTCCCAACTTAGCGAGCTTTCAATATAAATTCCTAGATTTTTCACGTGACTGCTCCAAACGAGAGAAGTCTTATTAACTGATATATTGGGTAGAGTGCAATTTGAAGGTTTACTGAGGGTATTCTTTGAACCAAGCAATAAGCATTGAGATTTAGACGGATTTAAGAGGAGACCGATAGATTTTGCCCACATACTATGTGAGGTGAGATCTTCGTTAAGTTTTTGCGCAATTGAAGTTATGTTAGACGGTTTGCCATAATGTAAATTTGAAGATCGTCGGCGTACATTTTAAATTTGCTATGCTTAAGAGATATGTTGACGTCATTAACGTAAATTAAAAAAGCAAGGGGACCGAGGACACTTCCTTGGGCAACACCACGCACCGTTTGAAGAGATGTGTCATTTCCAGATACTACAGTTTGTTTTCGTGCTGTTAAATAATCTTCATTTTATTTGAAGGCCATCCGAAACCTAAAGTCTTCATTTTTGCAAGCAAAATATCGTGATCTAGTGAATCAAATGCCATGCTAAAATCGAGAAATACAAGAATAGTTACGTTTCTCACGTCAATTGAATTTCGAGCATCTTCTATAACATTCAACAAGGCAGTTCCTGTACTTCTACCTGAACGGAAACCGGATTGACATTCATTAATAATATTTTTGTGATTGAGATAGCTCTCCACTTGATTTCGAACCACTTTTTCTAATATTTTCGACAGTGAGGAGAATACTAATTGGTCGATACTCATTTGGTTTTGAGGGATGCGATGTTTTGGGGAGAGCACCAAGGCAGTTTTCCACGCGGTAGGGAAGTTACCACTGGAGAGTGAATAATTGATAATATCCGTAATAGGTGAAACACTGAAGTAACTACATAATTTTAACAGTCTAGCGTTTAATTTATCTGAGCCCGAGGCGTTTGATTTTAAACTCATTATGATATTCCATACCTCTGCTTGAGTGACAGACGTAAAAAAGAATTGATTTTCTGAGTAATTCTCATCGTTTTGTAAAGATTTTAACACTTCTAGCTTTAAAGATTCATTGATGCACGATGTTTGGCCTACGAAATAAGTATTTAAAGTATCTAAAGGTATATAGATATCGAATGAAGTGGATGTCTTACCCAATCCAATACTTTTAAAAGTTTTCCAGAGTGATTTACTATCCCGGTTTGCACCTAAGTATTATGTTAATATTTAATTTTTTTGTTTCTATTTTTGCGTTAAAATATTTCTTAAACTTTTGTATAATTTGATGTCTTCTTCCTCTTTTGTTTTTCGGGACTCTACAAACGCTGCATCTCTATCCTTCATTAACTGTTTGATTTCGAATGTTAACCAAGGTGCTGGCGGCCGAGTTACACGGGCTTTTTTAATGAGTATGTGTGTGTCAATGTGGCTAATTAATTGGTCAGTAAAAAGCTTTACTTTGTTGTCCAGAGATGCGTCGTTGTAAATGTCATGCCATGATATATTTAATCCTTTATTGAGAAAGTTGCATTGGTCTAAATTCTTAAAATCACGATATTAATCTATTATTTTCGGTAGATACTTAGGACATTTCAGACCATAAGAAACATAAATTAAATCATGCTTAGAGATACCGGGAACTGGAATTTGCCCATATAATCGAACATTTGCCGAGTTTGAAGTAATAATATATTCGATCCAAGTATTATAATTATTTGTGTGATGAGTCGCCTCCAGAGGAAGAATTTATAAATTCATACCAGAAATAATCTATTAAAGTTAATTGCGTGTGAAGAATTGTCTTTTGTGAGATCACAGTTAAAATCACCCCTCACGATTATAGAATCAAATTTAGTTGCAAAAATTGAGAATAATTCATCAAGCTAATGAATATTACGACACTTAGGAGGGTTTGTATATAACCGCTAAAAAGGTATTTTTTGTTTTTTAAAGTAATTTCAACAAAAAGATACTCGACTTGTCGTTTTCAAAAGAGAATACAACTTTGCTTTTTAAATCATCGCGGATAAATATCCCAAATACGCCACCTCCACACATATTTCTGTCAGCTTCTAAAAGGTGGTATCCAGGAACATTGACTTATCCTGAACTTAAAGAATTTTTGAGTTATGTTTCACTTACGAGCAATACATGGAGTTCACAGTTAGACAAGATGCTAAGAACTTCGGAGTGATGACACAGGAGGGATTGTGCATTGACATGCGCTACAAATAGAGTATGCGGAAAAGGATTACGAAGGGTGTTGTTTTGCGAAACACCGGTGGCAGCCGAGGCATATTCTTGGAAAAGGGTTTGGGAAGTTTCTAACGGGTATACAGGTCGCATGCAGAAAAGTTCTACTTAAATATTTCTGAGAATTCTTAAGGGGTGTACATGCGACGGATACATTCAGAGAGGATATGGTGCAGTAATATTGAGAATTAATTCAGTTCACACAAAATACTAAAAGCTATAATATCGAAATGATGAATAAATAATACTTTTCTTTAAACTTTGGAAAATAATAATTGGAATTAAAAAAAAAGACAGGGAAAAAATGCTTAACAGTAATTTAACGTCAATATAAGTTATATGAATGACCTAAGTAGTAAAGTAGAAGTGAGGGGAAAAATTCTTCGTTAAATTACTATAGAGGAAAAACAGAAAGAGATAAAAAATAAATGAAAGAAATTGAACAAGGATTTGGTGAGAAGGAAAGTAGTTCACTTTCGTAAATGATGAGGGGAGAATGTTATAGATCAATAGATATAAAAGGATTTAAAAAAGAATTATAGAAAAAGGACTAGAAGTAGAGAGAAAATTAAAAATTAAGAAGAAAGATACAAACAAGAAAATTGAAGTTTCTCTGGTTTGTTAAAAAGAGTACAGTCGAGCGCATGGTTAGTTAAATTTTGAGAGCTCAGCCGTAGTTTGGGTTCGGTGGCACGTCGTTCCTTTCTGTACTACAATCATGCCATCCTCAGTCCATACATACAAGGTCCCATATCGCGCAATGGCAGTCTGAAGATGATCTCGTAAGATCCTCCCTAATCGTAACACCAGTCCCTTTTAACTAACGTTTTGCGCGAATCTCGTCGTTACCAATAAGAAACAAATTTAACGATCATCGGGAAAATTTTTCCCTGGATCTTCGGACCAACTCTGTGACTTCTTTCTATGTCACATAAATCAAGAGGTACATTTATCTGCTTAGCGACATTCATAGCCAATATATCCGTGTTCTCCTCCTCCCACTCCGCGACTCCGAAGATACGCAGCGAGTTGCGACGCGTATACATCTCGAGTTGGTCAGTCCGCTCCTCGAGTTGGCGTTTCAGATCAGTAACTTCCTTTTTAGAGGTATCTAGATCTGAAACCAAATTGATATTAAAATTTATCGTTCCTTCTACTCGCTTACAGTCTAGCTCCGTCACTAAATTTGCTAACGTATTTAGAACATCTCCTGACTGTAAGGCTTGTTGCACTGCATTGGCAATCTCAGAAGAAACTTGAGATCCACTAACAGACTTGGCAGGTTTGGGAGGCATTTTTAACTTATTTATCTCAGAAAAGCGAAAAAGGAAAAAAAGGCTGATTTAACAATAGATGGGACAAGTGAATACAACAAAGAGATCGCATTAAAAACTGCTATAGTCAATTAAAAAAAACAATTTAGCTGACAAAAACAGTATTTACTGATAATGTGTACTTGTCTTATTACTGAAAGTAGATGATGACACTGCTTGCCCGTCTACTACCTGCTGAAGGAAACACCTGCAAAGCCGGGAGCGCTCGGAGGAAGATGCTCACGAGACGACTCATCAACCGTTTAAAAAACCGTTTAAAAAAGTTTTGATGTCAAATCAACTATATCGTTTGCCATATCGATTCTACTCGTATGCGGTCATAATTTGAATGACATGAACATTTTCTTAAATGTTATACTACCGAAAACCATCTATTTTCTTGGTATGTATATGTTTAATTATTTTCATTCACATATCACAACATCCTGTACCCTATCGATGCGTCCTTATGGCCACAACACTTGAACATAGATGTAAATTCCTATCCGCCCAAGCACCGCGCTGACGACTACCGGTCAGAAATACACTGGTTAGAATCACTCAAAAAAACTTAAAACAAGTTCCTATATCGTCACATATCATGGATCAATTTCAGTCTCGCTCCGGTCCATCAGAGGTAGGAAGTAAACTATGGAAATATAAACTACGTGAGTTTGTTTTAAATACTTCTTCTATTCTTATTGAAAAGAACATTTGTTTGATTTCTAACGTACTCTCCTTTCTACATACTTTTTTGTCGCGTAACGATGTATTTTTCGTCACTACCTCTCCTTTTTATTACCTCAATTTAGTGCTCGGAATGACAATCGCATGCTGCTAGTTCTTTTCGAGCCTTACATCTCGGTCACTTGTCCCCTGTCGTCCACTTTCTCCCTGAGCAAAGGATTTCCGAGGGAGACAGTTGCCCTTCGTCCTTTAGAACCTCACTCGCGTTTTCCCTTTGCCGTTGGCCATGAGTTGACCTCAAGGACATGAGTTGACCTCAAAGCAGATGCTCGCAGCAACACGACTCGGACCCGAAGGAGTAATGTTGCATTTGAGCCCCACGCCTTCGCTCATTTAAAAGGACGGAAATATTTCGATCTTCCCAGGTTACTTAACAAATACAAGTGTATCAATAAATCTTTTGATTTATAGGTTTTGTGAACAAAAAAAAACTAATTACCTACAATCGTAGTATGCACTGTGTCTCAGAAAATTCACGATCAGGACAGAAATAAAGAAACAAAGGCATTAAATACAGCAAATGGGAAAGATTAATTAATATGGTTTAGTTTAAAAAATGTTTGTTATTGATTTAACAAGTGCATATGTTAATCTTACTAAATGGATATATGATTAAATATTAGTAATATAAATTTCAACGTCTTCATCTATTTCATCAATGTTCTTAGAATGAATTTTGACGCTTAACACCCATCATTTGATTATATTACCAACTTTGGAAAGTGTTGAAACAAGTATAATAATTCTCCTTGATTCCTATCCATTCATTTCCAGAATTAATAAAGTTCTGATATAAAGACAATTCAAATACTATTCCTAGAAAACGAGGAAGGCCTCCTGGACGTCTCTCGAAGAAAACACTATTACTAAGGAGACTGAAATCACGGAGATGCGTGAACGCATCTTGAGTATAGAAGTTCTGTGACTTCTCCCTCCATCGTTAAGAAAATTTATTCTTCTGGCTCCAGGTAGATACAGTTAACAAAGCATCGCAAATAGAGCTACCACTTTAGAAACGTTCTGTGCATGACGTCACTGGTGAAATCGGGAAATATTGGAATTACATTCAATCGGAGCAAAGCGTGCGTGTCTTGTATAACCAAGAGTTGAAAAGAAAAACATAATAAGAAACGGGTAAAAAGTAATGTTACTGAAATGAGTGGATGGAGCATCAGTGTTAGCAAAAATAGAACCGACCATTCAGGTAGGAAGGTCAAGTGCTTCTCTTTTCCTAAAGATGAGCAGTGCAGGAAGAAATGGTTTGCATTATGTTCTTCAGTAATTGGAAGTAATTACAAAAGAGGTGAGTAAACTTTTGCTGACCCAATATTTATGCCTAAAGAAAATCCAGTCTATGTTTAAATATAACTAAAGATTTTTTATTAGAGGTAACTTGTTTATAAATTATATATGTAAATTACCTTAGCATAGATGCCTTATCTCCAAGATCCATACTTGTATTGAGAAAGTGGTGTATTATTAATTGAATGTTGTCATTGTTGTCGAAACTCAGTATATAATTCGATGTGAATCACAGAAAATTTGATGCTCAGAACATTGTAAACATTGAGATGTGTTATTGATAACCTTATTTTTCTTCTAAAAAAGTAAAGTTTTATCAACTGAATGTTGTAACTGATGCCACAATTTATAATGTTACTTTTAAAAGATTCGGAAATTTGGAGGTACAGAAAAATGGTTGGTATAAAACCTACCATTATAGTTAATCTTACGAAATTGTTTATTCCCAGGCAGAACAAGGACGTCCCATGGATATCAATAGGATATCTGTGAAAATCCGTCTGGATGTCCATAGGACATCCGTCACACGTGCGGCGGACATCCATTTGATATTCGCACACCAATAAAAAATGTTTGCATTCACAAACAGTGACTATTTCTGAATTAGTTCGTAAGATATAGTGAATAAGAAATGAGGCACATCTTAAAATATATTTCAAAACAATCTATTCTGAATAATTCTCCACAATACAAGTGCAAAGTCGTCAAAGTTTGAAGTCTCAGTCTTTAATCCTTTTTTCTCTGCGTTGATGAATGTATCGGTCAGTCAGCAGACCAGGAAGAGACACCAAACATTTTCAATAAGAACAATAAATAATCAGAACATATTTCATTTCGTAATAAAAATTATAAAAAAATTAAAAATTGAATTATCTAAATATACAACAAAATGATCGCCATATTGCATGTCATTAGCTTGACGAATGAGCGATGTGGGTTTGCAAGTACTATATGTGACAGTGCAACATTATAACTCGGTACATCGAGTACAATACAATTCACTCTAATGTTTCAATAAATAACTTTTTCTCAAACAAGTTATTATTCACAAAATACTGTGTTAAAAAATAAAAATTCAAAATGAAAAAAGTAAAACTATAAATAATATCCTTCTTTGGTCACCGATTATAAGTACAAGAGCTAGATTTTCTGAAAAAATCTTCAGTATTTAAAATTTTACATTGTGTTCTCTTCCAAAAAGGAACTAAGAGTAAATAGTGGCTGATCGTGGACTTTGATGTCAATGAAAATATCGCCAATGGCTTCAGAGGCCCCTAACACTACGATCTCAAAACTAATAGCGGTCATTTTCGATAATTGTTACATTTCATCCTCTTCTCACCCATACCCAATGGGTGTATATCCCTTGTGTAGGGTGACAGTGGGCGTAAGTTGCATTGAGAGACCAATTCAGCGGTACCAAAAATGATGTAATCCACATCAATGTCGGTCGTTTCTGATTATTTTAACTTGCCTCCTCTCTTATGGGTAGTAGGAGCATATCTCCCTTATGAATTAATGGTGAACTTATTGGGGTTGTCCTTATCCATCCTTACGGTAATGAAAACTATATTTTCAAATCAAATATTTTTTTCAATTATTTTTACACGTCACCCTCTTCCCACTCCGTCCCTGGGAGTGTCAAGAGTTGTCTTATCTCCACGGTACTTGTTGTCAAATAGTCAGTCGTCTGTGTATCAATTTTGGTTTAAATTACTCCAAGTATTCTAAAGTTATGGATGCTCACATACAAACCACCATTTCAACCCACGTACGGATAGATTTTCCTAAAATGGTACCGTAATCTATTGTCATGCAAAATATTCACACACACACATATACATATATACTTCGTACATACATACATCGAATGGAGCAAGTTAAATAAAAGCTTGTAATATACTCGGGATTAATACTTTCAAACCAATCCGAACATAAAAACTCTCTAAAGCGCATAATTACCGTTTTCTCTTATGCCTCGTATACGAAAATAACATTTGAACCCTACTAAATACGAAAAAGAATCATTGGCATCCTGTATAAGAAGTTTCATTATTGTTGAGAGGACAAAACTAGTTTTTGACTATTCTCTTTTGCCAGAACTAGTATTGAGCACTTTGAAAACGCTCAAAACTAGTTATGGCAAAAATGCATCTGCCAAAACTAGTTCTGGTCGGGTTTTTTTTTCGTCCAATGGCCGAATGGTCGGGTATTTCTTCCGCGTACCCACACGTGGAGAAGAATATGTTATCACTATATCCAGATGAAAATGACGACGACCTAGAGTTGAACCCCTGACCTCCAGCTTTGATCACAGGGGTGTTGACCGCTGTGCCACTCGTTCATCTTCCACAATTGTACACCATTTCCGTTAAGACCGTCTACTCCAGGGGCGAGACACGTCTCCAAGCAAGTGTTGCAGACTTCACCCCTAGTATCAAATCAGAAATTTCCTAGTTCGATTCCCGACTCATCGCCATTTTCATCCGGTCGTAGTTATCGCATTTTGTTTTGCGTTTCTCATATAATTTTGTGTTCGTCCTCAGAAGCTGAGTGGTTGAGTGACTTGGTGATCATGGCTCCGAAGCGGCCTCTCGTCATGCGAGTGGCGACTTCCTTACTTCTCGTGCTGATCCTGGTTTCTGAGCAACGAAGGAGCTTCGTTCAAACGGCACCAGCATCTCTCCCTCAAGGTATTATAAGTTCTTAAAAACTCAATGGATTTCTGTCAAGAGAATTACCCGATTTTTGTGATTCTCAAGTAATAAACTTGGTGACAAAACGATATGTTCTATTCTGTCTCCCAATCTTGGTTCATTCAGAAAGAGTAACGAACCCGTTCATGTTGTGCCACGCACGAGAAAACAGATTGCGGAGAGGAATGGGTCTTCAAGAAGGGTGACAAACAGTAATATGCTGCTTCTGGAAGTTCGTTGTTTTCTTATAATATTGCATTTACTGAAAAATAAATTTAAAAAGTCATTTTACTGAACACAAAGGATATATATATATATATATATATATATATATATATATATATATATATATATATATATATATATATATATGTGTGTGTGTGTGTGTGTGTGTTTTGTTGTGGCAATATTTGATGGATTCTAAAATTCATTCTAAGTCTAACATTGTCAAGGAAGATTCTAACTATTGCATTCACGAGTCGATAAAAGCATCAGAATGTGTATTAGAAATGTTTTAAATTAAAATAACGATCCGTCTTTGAAAATATCTGCTTTTCATAGAATGATCCACATCTTAAATATGCGTATTTTACCTGAACTTTGCTGACGTCAATCTGATTAACATGGGGATGAATTAAGTAGATGGTAGGAAGTTTGGCGAAAGATCACTGTGAGATGGATCTTTCTCAAATAGGTTCAGTATTCGAACACGAAACGTTTCACGTAGGGGATCGATAGCTTATTTCATCGCCAGATCGACTCTATATGTAGATTAATTAGCAAGAATACACTTTTTTATGAACTGTCTCCTTAATTGATTTGGTTGCAGTTATTTCCCAATTTAACGAAGTTTTTTTTTAAATTTTCATGTTAGAATAAAGCTCTTACCCTAATAATCATAAAATTCTTATAGTTAAATAACATGTTGCACGGTTTGTATTAAGAAGTTTTAATTTCTTTGACGTATCACATTTAGAAGTATTTGAGAGGGAAAAATGTCGTATTGTTGAGGAAAAAGGAATCCATCGACGGTTTCTTATCGCTGCCACCAAAAACGGAATGTTCCCTCGCCCGCAAGGAATGAGGTTCATGTTAGTTCGAAAAGCAGCCACTAGAAGGCGAACGCATCGAAGTGGCGGACGATGGGCAGACGCCAATGCCAAGCATAAAAGCTTTCGTCTGGAAGCTCCTCAAGTGAAATTCAATTAAATTCTGCGGAGCGCCAGATGGAGACTGGAGTAATAAGAGTCTCTGTTTGAGAGCTCCTATCTCCAAAGACAAAGGAGTTGGCAAACGCCTTTACCATCGAGCACCTGACTCTCAGCTTCACTGGCTCAATCAATTTATTACACCACAAATTGAAATTATATGACAAAGAATTGGGATTATTGGAGGATTATAGGATTCTAGTTCACATGGCTTCGCGCAGGAGATTTTTTTTGTTACGATACGATTTACCTTACCTTAGAATTTAGGGTAGACCAAATTGCACGTTAACATATAAAGAACATAATATCTTAATTTTTTTCGTAAGATATGGAATTAGTTCGAAAAATTACGTTTCACTTAAATATTGCAATTGTTCAGAAGTGAAATATTGGAAATTTTGGAAATACTTAGGTAAGTATTTTAATAACATTTAGATGCAAAAATTGAAATGATACATCAATTAGTTCGTGAGATATAGTAAAAAGATTGAAAATTCGGGAAATTATATTCCTCCCTAATTCGTCCTTCAAAATCAGAGTATCCAATTTTTTTTCTTAGTGAACTTCTAAGAAAGAAATGCCTCTTCAAAATTTCATGATATTTTCTCTAACGGTATATTCTTCAGGGCATGAAATATTTAAGATTATTTTTAAGGATTTTCTTGAGAATTCTCATGGTTAACATTTTTTAAATTTCAGTATTTTCAAATATTTAAAATAAACATTTAGAACATTGGTGTGAGTTTTACACAGAAGATCGTCCTCAAGCGAGAATGAGGTTTAAAAATTGCCTATTGACCAAGTATTTTGTTCGTGAGAACTGCGAAGTTAGTAATTCATCCTCAATGAGTTTCGAAAGGAGAGCAAACGACTACGAGTCTTAGGAAGAAGTTGGATTTAGTTACTTCGCGAACAATTGTAAACTTAAAGAACAGTTAAACTTTCAAAACGAAAGGAAACCTGAATTGAGTGGTCTTTATTTCTTATTTTTTAAGAAAGAACGATTTGGCCTTTTTTTAAATTACTACTGCTGTTACATATTTCACATTGTTTATAAAGAGGGAAGGTTAAAATAAAAATAAGTAATAATAATAATAAATTTCTTGTCAAAAAACAGTACAAACTGCGTATGACCACGTGGAGGACAATACACTAATTTACTCTCCGGAAGCAAGCAAGGTACCATCCCATCAATTCCGATCAAGGGTCCTAAAGCAGAGGTGAATTCGAAAATATCAGCAAAAATTTCTAGATAAGATAAAAACTTAGCTGCGAGTTATAATACTAATAGAATGTCAATATGTTTGTAATTGTGTGAATGTCAGTGTTCTCGTCTTTTCGTTTTCTTACTTAGTTATCCATTCCTTCCAATGGAGAGATCACATATTCTTATGCTCCCATTAAAATTTCACAATTGTTTAATCCAAAGGTAGGTGAAAATCTTGCAATTAAAAATTGTCTTGATACACGTCATGTTGAGACACTGCACCAACGAAATGTTATGCTTTCTGAAGTATTTCATGTAACGTATGTGCCATTTTGAGGGTGAGGTCTTAATTTCATTTTTTAAAGGTATATTTCTTTATGTAATTTAATGGTACTATAAATGGAATCCTCTCAAAGATGAGTATAAATTATGTGAAAATCTTTAGAGTAGCCTGTCTCTTCATCTCTCGCTTCTGTTCTTATTATGGTTGATGTAAAAGATGAGGCTCTGTATTAAATAGATAATTAAAAAATTATTTACATATAATCACCATTTAAAGTTACTTCTATTTCTCGACCCGTTGAAGATTCACTTGTGTGAACATGGAGGGGTGGGGGTCTCAATTCTCATTGTGGACGAACAAAATTGGTAAAGGAAGGACATAGATGTTTGTAAAATTTGTAAAACATGATGTGCAAGATTATTACTCAATTTGTCCAGCCAACATTAAGTGTCCGTGAAGTGTAGAAATTTATTGTCACCCCAATAAATTAAGAACTGAAACTCAAATAAAAGAGAATATAATATTCTCCATTATTCATTAATTTCTGAATGAAATTAATTTAAATTATCTATTGGACAGACAGCGGTGGTCTAGTGATACTGACACGCGCCAGAAGAGATTACAAAGAATTTGGTTGAATATAGTTGAATATAGCAGAGCAAAAAATCGAAGAAACTAAAAATAGACGCCTGCAGAACGAATGAGGACGTTTCCGGAACGCCACAAAGCGGAGATTTCGGGTGCGGCGAGTGACTCAGCAGTGATATCAACTGGCACAGCTGCGCAGAAGACGCATATAGAAATTGATAATACGGATGCCAGTGATATCGACGATTACGTGGAAGTGGAGACGATGTTGCCGATGACAAAAATCGATGAATTCAATAAATCCGTAAAGGAGCCAAATTTAAAGAATACCTGCGTAAAATTTCCTCTTGAAACTCAAGAATGACGCAGCTGAATAGACGACACTCCAAGGTAATTGCATTGATTTGCACTTCACTACATGTGTGATCCTTCTGTGTATGTATTATGTACCATATTATTCTCCATTATTCAGCAATTTCTGTACGGAATTCATTTAAATTATCAAACAGCGGTGGTCTAGTGGTAGCGTCTTCGCTTCTACGATTCTGCTGAGCGGTAGAACGTGGATTCAAACGTTGCTCGGTCGAACTAGGTGAGGTTTTCAACTGGGGTTTCCCTCACATACTCCAGACAAGTACTCCAGTCGATTCGGTACCATAAGTTCCCAATAACCCATCATCTCTCCTTCCTAATTCTCTCTTCCAAGTCACGGTTAGGTGGAAGAGCGTCTTCTTGAACTGAACCTCGCCAAAAGATAAATAAAAATAATAAATAAAAATTATATTCCAATATCTTTCATTTCCGTTCGCAGTTCTGATTATCATACGCGCATTCAAAAATTAATCATTACAACAGGAAAAAGTGCAGCAATGATAACATTTTATACTATCCACTGTAACATCCCTTGCACGTGAGTGGGTAAACTAACCACCCACGCCAGAATGAACTGCCTTTGGAGAAAGGAGACCTTGGACCTGCCATTGGAGGAAGGGGTATATAGTCTGTACCTTGGACTCTGGGATGCGGTATTGTGAAAAGACGTCAGCCACGTAAAGTGAGTGCACCTGTCAGCAAAGGATCAGTGGATAAACTGTCGTTAGGAGGGCGGTTAACACGGAACAGAATGCGCATTTGTAAACGACGAAAAGGTTCGAGGAATGTAGAAAACTGGACAGCGGCGGTGGGGGGACCTGTCTAGCAAAGAGTCAGTCAATAAACTGTACTTGAGGGACGGATGCGATAGGGAAACTTCTGGAAGGTGTCTTTATAAGCGACGCAATGTTTTGAACTAAGTTAATACCCGCGCGACGGTGAGGAACTCCTCGCGTGTGGATAGCCAGGGGACCGGGCAACGGAGGCGTCCCCCTCCCTAACCGATAAAAGGCACGGGAAAACAGCAGGGCGAGGACCTCTTCGGAGGCAGTCGGTCGGCTGCGACGAGGGAGGGGGAGGTGATAGTGACACACCATGTGTCGTACGGTAATGAGTCTTCCGCAGAGACTTTGAGCGATTCGGCTCCCTACTACGAGAGATGCAGGAAGGAGGTAGAGGACACGTCTAGTGTCGCCGGGAAGTGTGTCTTTCCAAAGAGACTTGAGATAACTAACTATTCTTCAATGTATAAACAGTTGTATATGTTTGTATAAATAGTCTTTGATTTATTATTTTAAGTAAATAGTAATTATTTTCTTGAAACAGTTTTATTTCCCCTGAGTAATAGGGGTGGTGGCAGCGGAACCTCGGAACCAAGTAAGTACGTTACACCACCCCGTTTTCTTCGCCCATCCCCAGCAGCCGTTAATACAAGATACTTCCGTGATGTTCCTCGTGAAACGAAAGAGCCTCGAAGATGAGTTGAGATGACGCTTTTAAACAGGTTATGTAGCGAACTCCCCTATTGATTAGGAAGCACTTTGTGATTGAAAAGGGGGTCACGACTTTACAACTTTGTCTTTACTACTACTCTTGGGAGATGATACAGAACTACATAAACCTCCGGAAGGAAGCCATTCCCACCCGGAACCCTTACAGGGCGAATTACACTATTTCGTTGCACGAATTTTGAACATTGTTTTTTATTTTCTCACCAGAAAATACTTCGATTTTCAAAAGAATGCAGCCTTTAAACGATACATACAAATTGTGTTGTTCAAATATTCTCTCAACTCCATCTTGAATAGATTGTCTTCATAGGAAATATCTCATCAAAAATTTTAAAAAAGTATTTATAATAATATTTATACAATACAAACAATTGAAATCAATAAACGAGTATTTTTAATAATAATAAAAAATATGCAATATCCGCTTCTAGTTCAATTGTAGGATAATCCTGACATTTATCAATGTATCATGTCTCTCGTTTCCTCAAAAGACATTGGGCAAACGTTATTAACTTTTTAAATAATACCATATTAGCTCGAATGAGAGAAGTTAAAGTTGAATGAAGACTTACGTTACATCATTATTCAAATTTACTCTTCCTTAAATTGCAGAGGAATGCATCTACGTTTTGAGAATAATTACAGACGTATCTAAAAAATCGATGAAGTTAGTTTATGTGTAAACTGTTCGAAACGTTTTATATTTCGTGTCGTAAAAGATCTCTACCTCAGAAATGAAACAACTCGAACGTTTCAACGCTCCTCAATACATTTTTGATACGACGTGAGAAAGAGCGAATCCTTATGAAAATGCAGGAAGCCACTCGAAAGGTGATGTTTCGAAGGAAAGAGACAATCCATGCGATCGTGCGAATGCTTCGCGAAGATGAATCTCTTTGTACTGAGTACTTAAGGACTCAGGGTTCTCTCGTCCTTAATGATGAATGGAAGCTCTTGAATCTCCTCACTCAGACTCTTTAAAATCCAGGTCACTTTGTTTGGATTTTGAGGAACAAGAGAACGCGATGTTCACTTCTCTTCTCTCGTCTTAGTGTCTGGACCTTCAGAAGTGAACAATCGGAATGTGTTATGTATTACTAGACCCAGAGTCAAAAAAATCATTGCGATAATCGAGATTTCAGTGTGAAAATAATAAAAATTGTAGTTCTCGGTCTTTACGAATCCATCTCGGAAGTCGTTGATAGAACAGTAATTCATTATTTAAATAATAGTTCACATTATTTGCCAATAGAATGCGTTGTCTTGATTTTTATTGACACGTATCACTGACTTAATAGAAATGGCGTTTGGTCTAGTAACGCATAACACTATCTGTGGGCTACTTTTGTTACGACTCGTTAGCGTTTGGAACAACAACTCATTTTATGAAATGTTATGAAGTTCTCTTTCTCGTAATGTTGTTGTGGAAGTCGTATTTACATACAATTAGTGAAATGGAAAAGAGAAGAGTGAAGTTGATTGGCCTCTTTCGCAATGTATCGTAATCATCACTTTAGAGCTTTGGAACCGTCTACGGTTATACAAAAATGTATACTTGAATGTTATTTTTTATTATTTTTTAAATTTTAGATACGTCCTCCGAGGGTAGACCAATTCTGAAATGTGAGAAGTGTAAGTCTTTCCTTTCCACTAAAACCTTACATTC
Source organism: Laupala kohalensis (assembly GCA_002313205.1). Classification (NCBI taxonomy): domain Eukaryota; kingdom Metazoa; phylum Arthropoda; class Insecta; order Orthoptera; family Trigonidiidae; genus Laupala; species Laupala kohalensis. The sequence goes on along the minus strand of NNCF01127521.1, from coordinate 3,899 downwards.
ATTTAGCTTCTTTTCCCAGAGAAATCTCAATGCACGACGTTTGCCAGCATGTATCATGAAGTATTCTCAACAACCATTGTGTTACTTGTGCAACTCACATCATGAAATTACAATCCAAATACGTAGTTTATAAGGAACTAAATTTAAGGGATGACCCGTGGTGTAATCATTAGAGCACACTCCTTCTTGTGACACTGATGATCCAAGTAGTATTTGCAGTGGTGGACAAAGCTGATCTGCGGCACATTTTCTTCGGATATTCCCATTCCCTCGCTTTCACTATTGTATTGCATTCGTTCACAACAATCATCATCATCATCATTATCAACCCGTCACATTCATTCACGTCATACAACACACTACTCCCCATTCAATCATGTTGCTCCGTTTTTTTCAGTAAACCACTGATCGAGCTCGAGGGAGACCAACGCCTATGGAAGAACTATTCAGAGCGGTCTCTTTATCAAAATGTAGAACAAATAGATACGCTATCGTGTTACGTGAGTGAAAAGATGTAGACCTCAAACATTTTCATGAACGAACTGTATTTGATCAGAGAGTAACCTACACATTTATTATCTCAGAGAGAAAAGTAAGCAAAATATTTCCTAAAGCTTCATTGCTTCTGTAGTGTTAAGGAGTTAATTTGTTTTAGTAAAAGAAGTTTCAATAAATAACTGTTTCAATTATCTCCTTTATCTTTTTTTGAAGTTAATAGTGATTATTATAATGTTTACGTCCATATCTAAATTCAGTGTCATAGTCGTAGTATGTACTACAATAATAATAATAACAACAAGAATAAAGATATTAATGGACGCATCTTATTTTTCTTATTATTTATAATTATTTGTTATGTAAGAATTGAGTATATTCTGTAGTCTATAATCGAAGGTGAGGGTAGTCCCGTCCCGTCCGGTGTTTCTGTTCAGTTTCCTTTGGGGTACATTAATCGTAATTTGAGATGGTGCGTTGCATGCTTCCAGAGAAATATAGTTGTTTTCGGAGTGATCCTTGTAATAATACGCATTATAACTGATTCGCAGGCAGAAAAATATTTATTTTTATATCTGCACTTATAAGCGGCATTGGCCTTATATAAACACATTGAATACCATATTATGTAACCCAATCTATTGTCCAAAATATAGTAGTCCCTTCGAACCGGATTGATGAATTTTATAATGCGATGAACTTCTTTCTATTCGAATTTATCGATACTTCCTAACGCCATAATTTGAACATCAAACGGCGATACCAAGTGATACTCATTTAAACAAAACATTTAAAACTTCGCCAGACTTTTTCAATCCAAAGTTTACACTTTCGAAGCGTACCATCACACACACAAAAAAGAAAACAGGGAAAGTTTGACGTTAGTCGTGGTATGAATTAAATATTCCTGAAGACTCTTATGTTCTTATAGGTAAGGGTAAGGACCGATTTGAACGTAAGCAATAAATTCTGTCCCAGTGTGTAGCTGAAGAGGCGTGATACTGTATTTACCGTCAGCCGTAACGCGATGGGGCAGGTCCGCAGTGAGCCGTAGTGTCGGTCTTAATTAGGTGATGAGGGCGCCGCAAACATCTTGGAGTCCATAACACGAAGCGAGATTCCGACGTAACGACAGTGTTCACTGAGGCACTTCAGGGACTCTGAGTAACACTTCGTAAGCTCACTCTCTAAGGAATAGCTCCACAAGGCAAAGAGAAGCAGCGTGATGTCGTTATTCGAAATTATATTTCGCTCTCAACACAAAAGCCAACGAGAAATTCTTCGCGTTCATTACTTCTCATCCAACAAGGCTACTGTGTATATTAATTGCACCTTCACCATTGAAATATTCATGCAAATTAGGATAATCTGGGCCCTAATGTCCTTAATTACTCCTAATCCCGTTTCAAGTTACTTCACTGGTTGACATGGTATATGCAATAACTCATTTTCCTTATTTGATTTGACCGAAATGGCATAAAAAGAGTCAATCTCTCATCGGTAACTTTTCATAAATAACACTTTTTTTCAGCAAGTACTCATGAATAGATTCTAAAGTTTCGTGAGTGTCCCGGAGTATTTTAAATTTTTTGTCAATTTTAAACTGTGTTAAAACTGCATCTGTTATTCTAATCGAATTTTAGGAAAAGTTTCGAGAAGAGTTCTAAATATTGCAAAGCTTATAGGGTTCTCTTTTAATTTTTATAACATTCCTGTTTTTTCTGCTTTGTCAGTTAATGTTTTTGTATAATAATTACATCTTAAATTAACAATTTATTATATATTTTTGCTGGGTCATTTATATTTTTTGTTTTCATATATTTTTATTCGACATTTTACGTGGTTTGATCCCAATCTCTAATTCTTTGTGATAAGCATTGTTTGCCTTTCTTATTTGAAAATAAAAAGATCCTAAGATTATACCTATGACTTCAGATTATGTATATTTACCTCCGTAATTAGGACCTGTACAACAAGTAATATTCAAACAAAATTATTAATGACTAATGTTACTGTATATAACGCATAATAATAATAGGGATAATAATAATAAATTTGTCAAAGAAGCAGTTACTAACTGAGTATGACCCTGCGGAAGACATCAAGCTAATTTATTCTCCAGAAGCAAGCAAGGGACATCCAATCAATTCCGGTCAAGGACCCTAAGGCAGCGGTGGATTTACAATTTCTATGCTTCCCTAATATAAGTAAAAAATTATTTTCGAAGCAAAAATATCATAATAATAATATACTTAATATAATTTTTAAATGAAATATTAATCTGTCATCTTGATGATTTTGTACCAAAATTACTCACAAAAATAGTTTGAGATATTAATTGTACTACAAAAAGTGCAATTTGTAATATCTATGTAGTTTGTATATCTCATCTGCTCGTACCTGGCATGGCTTTTTTAAGTTCATGTGCAGGATTTAGAATCTTCGCTATGGATATATTTTCTAAGCAGTTAACGTCCTCTCAAGCCATGATGTCTGTCTGTGAAAGTGAAAAGACGAGTTGTGCAGAAGTAAGAAAAAGAATGACAAGAGACGGAGTACTTTACAACAGAAGAGGCAGTTACCAGGTGCATTTGAAAATAAATCCACAAAATATTCTCGTTTTAGGACATTGATTTCTTCTTATTCTGATACCTTTCACAAACTAAGAGGAGGAGATTTTCGTCAAATCGTAAATCACGTTAAGAAAGGATCTATTTCCAGACGAAATCCATTCTTCCTCGGATATTCCATTATTTCTAGCAGTATCTTCGATTTCTTTTAAGCCATTAATCGTACTATTACAAATACTTTTCATGTTTTCGAGATAAAATGAAGTATAAGCTTTATTGAAAAACAAACCTGTTGCAAAATGCGTATGATTTCGTGAGGGACTATGTTACTCTACGGAGACAATCCAATCAATTCCGATCAAAGGTCCAAAGACAGTGGCGGATTAAATATTTATAAAAGAAATTATTTAATAAATATCTATTTATTACTCTTACCCATTTATTATTGTTTGTTACTATTATACATTATAAATCTGTACATNATATATATATATATATATATATATATATATATATATATATATATATATATATATATATATATATATATAAAATTTAATGTTTGATGAATAAGATTGTTTTGACAAACATTATAAATCCAAGTGATGTGCACTTTTATTAAAATTATTGACGAACTAACACTTTCAGAATATTTATAGTTTCCAGCTAATTTCAGGTTTTACATAAAAATTCTTAGTAACATTTCGCATGAAATGTTCTTTAACAAAAGTTCTATATTTTATTTCTTAACCCCCCAGGGGGCTTACATCTAGTAAGTACGTGTTTGGCGAACACGGGGCCCCGAGCTGAGTCTGGCATTGCTTCCACTTACTT
>NNCF01127519.1:234172-276415 GCA_002313205.1 Laupala kohalensis | reverse complement strand
ATAATAATAATAATAATAATAATAATAATAATAATAATAATAATAATATTTTATTGCTCATAAAAGTTTAGTACAAGCCTTGAGCATTGTCTGTTGGCACACTATATCAAAATGTTAAATATACAATACAATACAATACAATACATGTTAAAGATGAATTATAATACAAAGTACAGTTTAATATATACAAAACACTTTAAAAACATAACATAAATACAACATACATTACAATGAAACATAGTATACAAAAAACACTTTAATAATTTGAAGTACAAGACAACATACATTACAGTATCACAAATTACATCAAATCATTTAGTGCATATGGATATCTTTCAATCAAGTACATCTTAAGCAGTTTGTTGAAGGACTTTCCATTTGCACTTTTGACGTCTTGTGGAAGATTGTTGTATAATGCAGTTGCTCTAAGATATGGATTTCTATTAGTAGCAGATTTGCTAGTGTACACCCTGTGATAGTTTTGGTGGCCTCGGGTATTATAATTATGTAGTTCACTGTTCAGTATCTGAATATTATTTTTGTCATTCTTTAACAGTGTTAGAATTTTGTATGCGTAAAGTCACAACAGTTAGAATCTCATGCTTTACATAATATTGTTCGCAGGATTCTCTTGGTTTTAAATTAAAAATGCATCTTATACTTTTCTTTTGTACAATCATTACTCTTTTCATGTTGGTGAGAGATGTACCCCCCCTTCCAGATTTCAATACCGTATTGTATGAGGGAATGAATAATACCATATTAAATAGTTAAGAGTGTGTCTGCCTTTAGGTATTTTGAGTATTGTCTTAACAGAAAAGTGTTTGAGTTGAGCTTCTTACATAGGACATCAACATGTTTATCATAAGACAAATTTTGATCAATATAAATTCCTAGAAATTTGTGATTTTCAACTTGTGTCACACTTTCATTATTTATAGTTATATCAATATTATAGTCAATATTAATGGTATTATTTAGGTGGAAATTTACTACAGCAGTTTTACTGATATTAAGTTTCAATTCACTAAGATACAGATAACGAGATACTTTATTAAAAGATTCTTTTGTATTATCTGTAAGTGTACTTTTGTCTTCCTCTGTGTTTACAATAGTTGTATCATCTGCGTAGGAAGTCAGGGAGCTATCTGAATATTTGGGTAAATCATTGATATAAAGTAAGAATAAGACAGGTCCAAGTACAGACCCTTGTGGTACTCCTGACTTGATTTCATCAAAATCAGATCTGACCTTACTCATTGCACCAGCAGATTCCCAGAAGATCTCTGTACATTGTTTCCTTCCTGTAAGATATGATCTAAAAAGGTCATTTACACTGCCTCTTATGCCATAGCAGTCTAATTTAGATAAACGAAGTTCATGTGAGACGGTCGTTTTTTTGTTGGCTTCAATATTTGTAAACACTTCATGGACAAATTCCATTACAGCTGGAATAGTGGATCGACCGCTCTGAAAACCATGTTGTGAGTTATGCAGAATTTTATTGAAATCAAGGAATCTATTTAGTCTTTCAAGAAGTATTTTTTCAAAGACTTTACTGAAAGTAGATGTTAGTGTAATAGGTCTATAGTTTTCAATATCAAAAGAGCTTTCTTTCTTCAACAAGGGTCTGATGAGACTTAAGTTTTAAAATATCTGGAAAGGTACACTCAATCGAAGACAAATTTATCAGATATTCTAGATATTAAGTAACGCATGTTGACATGATTTTAAGACAATTGAAGGTACATCATTGAAGTTGAACTTGTAGTTTTTAATCCTCTTATTATTTTGTTAATTTCTGCTATATTTGTATCTTCTAAGTACATGGAGTTGAGAACATTTGAAGTTTGATAATTAACTGTATCATTGTGTTGGAGTGATTCTTTTCCACGGTTTAAAAAATAATCATTGAAAATTTTAATTATTTTCAAAGGGTCATTAATAGTTTGTCCTCCTTGTTGTAATTGAATATTCTTATGATCGTTTATCTTTGCCCTATTTTTGTTTATCATATTCCACATCCTTTTGGTTTGATTAGGGGCATTAGAGATTTTTTCTTGTAGATGTTGGGCTTTGTGATCCCTTAAAGCTTTTCTATAAAGATATTTATATTTGTTGTATAATTCTTTGAAATTATTGTTGTTTGAAATCACGTTGTGCGTTGCTAAATCGTTTCTACATATTCTGCAGTACTAATTACTGATTAAAAATCGCTCAAATGCGTTAACGTCTTTGAAAATCATAAACACTTTTCCGCGACTAAAAACTCATTCTCTGTGGGCTTTTAGGTTGGGGGGGGGGTACCCTCTTGAACCCTTATATCCGCGCTTGGTTATCGCTGATTTTACTATCGCTACTTGCGTATTCTCGGGCGATCGAAATTTGTCCTACACCAACAGTGAAAATAATATTTAAAACAGAATAAATCTTATCGAAACGAGGCATAATGCTCGATTGTGGAAATACCAAAGTCCTGTGCTGCAAATATTTATGAGGTTATAATATAAAGCTGCAACCGACAATAAATGTACTCTTCTGCTACTCAGTAACAATATTTCTACGAATGGCAATTGATTAACAAACAATTTATTTCTTACCTGACATAAAAATGGAGATAACTCAGGAAAAAAATTCATTAGGTTGCGAATCGTATTTAAGTGTAAATATTAAACGTTGCCATTAAATATAATTTCGAAAAACAATTGAATAGTAATTATGACAATTTCATTAAACGAACCTTAAGACGGACTACAGAATACTAATTGAGATAGTGAAACTAACTGAGCTGAAAAAATGTGTCACAAAAATACTTTGTTATTAATCTAAAGGCCACATAATTCTTTTAACAATAAAAATGAACACCCACTTAACTCTGTATTGCTACTAATAACTTTATCAAAATATATTTTATACTTAATATGGCACGAAGTGCTATTAAGAAATCAAGATTAATTACTTGCTAACACTTTCGGGAGTTTGGGACAATTAATATGCGAAGGATTCAAACAAGGATAGGTGTCCTAATATTAAACAAGTATCCAGGAAGCACTGGCACATTCGTCCCACGAAACTGATCACAGGAAAAACGATCATACGATCTGAGCACATCGGCACGACAGACTAGACTTTAAGTCAGACTATAAACCCTCTCCCATACTAACGGTGCGTTAACAGCTTTCAGCGCTCCTAACATTGTTCCATGCGCACTAGTCCGAGCCTAGTTCTAAAAGCGACCACCAGGGCGCGTGGCAGTTCCCGATTCCCCTCCCCCGCCCTTACAGGTACTCTACCACCCATTCCCACGATCTCATGCTTCATAATTTCACAATAATTTAGCTGAAAATAATTTCCCTACAAAAATTAACATTTGTGAATAGTTAACACGATGTATAACTGAAATATTTTACTACACATATGAAATAGAAAATGAAAACAGGACAGAATTGACAGGAAATTTATACAATGAACATACATACTTGCTCTTAATACTATTTATTCATAATAAAGATTACAGGACAGTCGCATATGAATGGAAATATACAATCCTGTGTACAAAAATGGGGTATAATTGTAATAAGGTACTCATTTATTTATATCCACCAACTCTTCGTATCAATAATAAATAAATAAATGAGACTGATAAAACAAGTCACATGAGAAAAGCTGTCATAGAAAGGCTGTATAGAAAGCGGTCAATGTAATGTTGGTTTTGCTTTAAGCCACAGTGGTGTATAAATACCTCTGCTCATTGCATGAGAGAATTACATGCCACAAATCTTATAAAGGTCAAGTAGAAATAATTGATAAAGGAATGAAGACAATCCACCAGTAACATGTCTCCAAAAGCGATAGGTATATCATAGTATGAACTAGTTACAATAATCTATGAAGACATCATATGATTTTCATTTATACAAGTTGAATATCATTCTGTTTAACAAATGAGAAAGGCGTTAATCAAATGAGAGCAGAATAAGCCTAGAAGACTGTCGCGTTGGGGGCTCGCTATAAAATATAGCGTCACCTTCGTCCCAACGATGGAAGGGATAGTCCTCAGAGTTAATAGTTAGTGACTCGCTTGGCAAGGAATTCCCTATTCAGGTTTTGACGTTCGGTTAATAAAATATAGACACATATTAAAAGGTTTAATAATTGAAATGAGCCCGAAGTGGGCTTGTAATTAAACAGTTATATTGATGCCCTCTTGGGCAAATAATTAAACATCTACGTTACATATCCCTAGCGGGGCGAGAACTCAACATATTGGATTAACATGCCTGATGGGCCTGCAGGGTCCGTCAAAATGTTCCAAGTGCTTTTATTACCGTCAGGCAGGTCGTCATCAGAACTGTTGTCGGTTGCGCTCTGGGAAGCCACGGTGAGTAAAGCGAGACGATCTCGCGTCCAACCACGGCACGTCACAGCGTCTCCGAAAAAACAAGTTCGTTGGGATGGGTGGTCACCTGCTTAAGTAACCTTAAGGGGGTGGTGCATCTTCCCGGGAGCGCAACGAACCCTGGAACCCGCCCTCATCGGGGTGGGGGACAACACGTGGCTATTTAGAATATATTAAAAAGCTGGTAGGAGGTGGAATTGGGAAGGGGAAAAGTTGTACACGGCACTAAGGTAATTTGTGGAGAGGGATGGGCATTGGCCCATGCATTAAGATACATTTGGGGGAAGGGTAGGAGAGCGATGAGGTGAGGATGCCTAAGTGCGTGCGTGACTTAATTTCCATGGGCCCAGAGAACTCCCTGCTGCGTAGACAGAGTGATACAAGGAGGGTTTGTTTGCCGCGGCGAACGAACGAGCGACCCGCAAGCAATATGAGTTAGGTGACTAATGGGGTTTAAAGTGCAGAGTCCAAAGTAATTGAGAACCCAATAATGCACACGCGCCTGGGAGCGGTTCTGAGCAGTTCATGCGAGCGGCTGCCATAAGAAGCAGCTGTCATAGGGAATATTATCTTTTAATAATAACCAATACAATTTTATGAAAGGGCTGTTTAGAAAGACGTACGTGTAGAATACCTACACACACGTGGGGCATGAGATCATAAGATGTAAAAGGAACTCGTAATTTAAGCAACCGCCCTGGAGGGATATTATCGTAAAAAACCTTTGCGTCATGTCAGCCCCGTGACAAGACATTCAGTAGGTGTTTTGAAAAGGTAACAATAAAATGAAAAATAAATGAAGACAATCAGCCAGTACCATCTAACAATACTCTACCAACAAACAGTCCCAGTGGAGGCGCAGGTGGTAGTGTTGTCGCTCATCAAGTCATCCCGGGTTCGATTCCCGATGGGGCCAGAAAATTTGTAGCTTTTCACATTAGCTTCAATAGCACGCTACATTTCCTATTTACAAATATATCAATATAAAAAAACAGTCTGAAATTTTCCATTCTACAAACTGAATATCAATCCATCAAGGAAATGGGAGAGGTCTGTCAACCTGAGAATATCTGTGAGAAGACTTACTTCACAATAAGAAATTCACAAAATTTATACCAATGCCAATGTTAATTTTGAAGAAAAGTTTACCGTAAAACCTTTTATATATCCATAGGATAACGTGACTAGATTTATCAGTCTCATGGTAAAAAAACCATTACCTAGTTACAAACACCACAATATACTATAACTTTCATAAACTATCAAAGTAAAAGTAACATTAAATAACATTAAGTTTCAGAAAACCAAAAGAAGTCACAATACACCAAGTAGTAAATAAACAAAGTGAAAATATTTTTTTTTAAATGCAAGTTCACATTAAAACAAAAAAGATGGCTAAATGAAAAATGTAACTCTTCTACACACTATATCTTGTACTTGAACATGTTCGACCACTTCACTACCAAGACACCAACACAAGAGTACAAACCATGTTAACAATAAAATACATATCGAGTGATGTAGGTTACTCTCTCCACTTACAACTTTCTACATACCACAGAAGACAACAATGCATCTGATTTAACAGGAAAATTAAGGCAACAAGAATTACTTACGTTTCTGGTGAGGTAGGGAAGCCTAGGAAAGTAATGTCCGGGTTGCCGCCTACTGTATCAAAGCACCCCGGAACACAAACAAATATCCGCGACATTATGTTGATTTTAGCACTACGTTGACTTGTATACGCGAACGTCGGCTACGGCACAGTACAACGTACAGAATCGCACGCAGAATGTAACGAACAAAGGCAAACACTAGCAGCCAATAGGGGATGGGTGAACACGATCTTGCAGCCATCTATTGAGCGCTATAGTAAATATATGGTGGCTGTGTGACTGGTGGCGCTCTCTGGTTGATATTACATGCGCACTACTTCAAGCTTCAAACCTCAGACCTCTTCCCAACATCTTTCCTCACCCTGATCGACACACACGAGCACGAAGAGCGATGTTCTGGTCGGCAACACATTTAACTTTCTCAATCATCCGGAATCACTACCAACGTAAACGTGAAGAACAAAATAATTATATCATTCTTCTTATGGATCGGTGGAGAAAGACTGCGTTGGCAATGCTGTGTACCAATCTCAAACCACTTAAACTGGAAGTAAATAACTAAATAAAGAAGTAATTTACCATTAAAAAGAGCGGTTATCAACCTCATATGATCACCACTACGTATGTGGAGAAGAATAAATTTATTTATAGTAGCTACCTTACAATAAACCTATAAAGTCAGTGCCTTTCCGTTCATGTTTGTTTTTCCTGGGTTACATCCCTTCCATGCAGACTTATCTGGCTCCAAGTATACAAGTATTCACATGCGCCATATTAAACAAAGCTGTCGCTCTTTAGGGATATGCATGTGGAGACCACTTTGAAAAAATGTTTTACATTAATTTTATTGCTCATGAAAGAAGTGCAGTATAAAAAGAGAATTTATCTGACGTGGTTAACATTACTGACTACAAATAAATATTCATTATAGTACCATCAAATTTATTTTCGGATATCTGTAGACAAATAGGCAAGTACAATTGAATACATTTTTGTTAACATAAAATTACTGTAAATTGTAATCAAATTTACACATCAATATGTATTCATGAGTTTTATATAACTGTTTAGTAATCATTACTTTGTTAAATATTTTAATTGCCTAATCAATTTTGTAACTTGTAGATGTTCTGCTGAAATAGATAAATAATACTTATAACAGTAAAATGTTTTGAAAATTACTAATAGCTAAACATACAATACAGTATAATAATGATATAAAATTTGTCTCATAAACTGAAATACACTTGTACTCCCTACCAATGAAGCGAATGGAAACTACGTGAAGCATTTATTTATTTATTTATAACGAAGTGAGGAGTGATACCGATTTTCGATGGCTTTATCTCCTTCAGAATGCTAATAAGATTCACATATCAATACTAATAACATGTAAAATGCATTTTCTTACATAAAACAAAACTATTTCGTACTGTAATGTCACAATTTGACTGGACGCTCAAACTTCCATTCTTCTTGATTAAAATTTGACAGAAATTCAGGCGATTATAACAAATATTAAAAAATCAAATTGTAATATTTCTATATCACGATCAGACCCAGAAACTATTCACAATTTAATTATAGTATTATTTTCTACAATAACTTGTCAAAAAAATTAAAAATTTCTAAATTGAAACGGCGTGATTCCTATGCTTACAAGCGCTACGTCATATTTTTTGACACCATGTTAGATCCAATATGGCGCATGCGAATACCTGTACTTCGTTTCGTGCTTTAGCTGGGCGGGGAAGCTGAGACCGCAACTTTGACGCTATCTCAGAAAGCGATTTGTCGAGGTCTGAACTGGACGTACTTAGTCCGATAGAGTAGGTATTGATATTCCGCTTTTTCCTTACTGCGCAGTACTACGCCTCTACAAGTTCCGACTTACGTGGACCGTAAACGTAGCCGAGTTACACCACCTTCGTAATCGCCATGCCTCAGATTGACGATCACTTCAAAGACTCCACGCCGAAACTAGAAACCTACATTCTAATATTAAGGTCTGTAGCCGATACGTCCAAATGTTGTGGCGTACTGGATTTCAATCCGTTTGGAAATCCACGGTGGGGACGCCACTTTATAAACAGCGTACGTTTTCGACATTCATGGGCAGAATTTGGAATGTGGCCACAGCATTTTGATTGTTGGAAGGCTGGTCAGTTGTCACCTTAATAATATTGTGTCAGCAATACAGATAAAAGGTATATATTAAACTAATGGGTAGAACGTTTAAATACCCGCTCCAAAAATGTGTTGCGTTTGATTGGCTTGCATTGCGCATCCTCGGGATCGTTTTACTTATTTTCTTTCACCTTCCCTGACACCCAACCACTCCCAAACCTCAATCCAGGGAGCCTGGGAGTTTCGTAACACTCACGATTAGCGTCGTACGTAACTCTCATGATTAGTTATGAAATGACAATTCTCACGAAGATAATGATGGATGTATATCTTTGAAAGTCGTGTACGTTACGTTCATTACCAGCGTTGTGTGAAAAGATAGCATCGGTTGGTCTTTAGTGGCGTAACTGTGTTTATTTTAAGCCGGAGGTTTGAATTCATTGTTTGAAGTGGAGGTTGAGGTGGTACGCAACGTGTCAGTCGTATTTTAATGAGAAGTAATATTCCGGAAGTGACAATACGGGTTTTTCGAATTTCCTCGTCGGGCTGTTGTTTAAGTTATGGCTGAGAATTTGGGAAAGAGACCTTCCAAGGGGATATTGAAGTCCTCATCCAGTTTTGAAAAACCTGACGCGCCAAAAAGGTAAGTATTGATTTAAATAGCTTTATTGTTTGTGCCCAATGGTGAAAGAGATAGTTAATTTAAGCCATAAATATTGTATGTTAGAACGTATGATATTTGAATGCAATAGTGTCTAGTTGTTAATTACCTATTTAAAAGTATGTCTCTTTAAATGTGAACATAAATCTCTGGTCACGGATTTTAAGTAAGGCGCAGGTTTGATGTTTTTATCATCCTTGTCTTTTGCAGAAAGCACAAGGAAACTAAATGGGATGAAATGAATATTATTGCAACTCTTCATCCTGCTGACAAAGATTATGGGCATATGAAAATTGAAGAACCGAAGACTCCGTACAATTGGGATGTAGGTGATGCTTCTGGTGACGAACCTGATGGATTGGATGCAAAACTGTTGGCAGAGAAGTGAGTGTTTTATATGATGTGTTGTGCGTGTATTGTTCACAATTTTGTACATATTGTTTGGTTCTGCGTAGCAGTGAAAGAGTAGATTAATTGATATGTGAAAATTTTATACAGTATATTTCTTACTTTCTACATTCTTTTGCTACTGTTTGGACATGAAGAGTAAAGTAGGAAATTGTTACTAATAATTTTGAGTTATTGGGTAAAAAGTTGTGTATTTTATTGAACTGTCAAAAACTTGTTTTTTTGATGTTGAAAAATTAGTAGTTCGGTGATGTAGCTGTGACATGAATATATCGTGACATTGTGCAACTTTTTGAGAGTTCATTTCTTTGTTGAAATTGTGGGGAATGTTTGGTAGAAAATTGGTAACAGAATTTGTGTACTTTATTAAAAATATTTATGTATTTTTGAATTGAATTTCCTTTTTGGAAGCATTTTCTGAGCTTCTCTATAGATTTGCTTAAGAAAATTGAAGTTATATCTAAAGATTCTTTCTGAGAATATAGGTACTACACGAGTACAACAACACTTATAATTTGGATATTATCATTCATCCAGTAGACAAATTTTTCTTCAAAATATTATTTATAATCTTCATTTTATGTTTTTTAGGGGGGGGGGATATGGTGGTTGCTGTATCTGCTATGCATGTTCATAAGCAAAGTGTACCATGATTTGAGAATCGTTCAGTTGTTAATGTATTATTCTTATTTTCATATACTACAAGGCTAATGAATGTCTTGGTGTCAAGAGTGGTTATAGGTATCAGATTTAGTGTTTTCATTCTTACTTTCGGTAGGCGGTGATATAAATTTTGCTTCTAGGGTCTGGGTGAAGTAGTGAAAATTTTCTTAAGCATACACATTTACTTTGCTATGCTTGGATGTTATGTTTTTTAGAGTTTGGATGTGTTTCTTTCAAAAAATTGTAATTAATAAAAATTAAATTGTAATTATAAATTACGTTACATAGCATTCACAATTTTCAGACTTCGTTTAACTACAATTTTTGAATGTGACCCACATGCAGGTAAAAAAATCTCATAAATTGAGTACATATTGAATAGATCTTGAACAATTTTTATTTCACATATGAAGCTACATATGTGAAATAAAAATTGTTCAAGATCTATTCAATATGTACTCAATTTAGGAGATTTTTTACCTGCATGTGGGTCTCATTCAAAAATTGTAGTTAAACGAAGTCTGAAAATTGTGAATGCTATGTAACGTAGTTTATAAACAAAGCATTAAAGTTGACTGTGCTGCCTGTTTTATTTAGTTAAGGGATAGTTTATTTCAGTGCAAAGTCAATGAACGATTTTAATTCTTCTTTTTGCTATTGTTTCCTGTTTTGTCATTAAAATTTTTAAATTCATTCGTATACTGGTTTTATCCTAGAGTAACTTTGAATGTTGCAGATTTTATACCAACGTAATGGGTAATTTGAGCTCATTGTATCTAGTGGTAATAGTTTTTGAATTTATGTACTGCATTTTTAGATGTCTGTATTATTTTTTTAAAAACAATTTGTACACATTGCTTTTTCAAGGATTAGCTATGTTTTCTTCTTTTGTGTTATTCATGTTTAGTTTTGTTCCTATGTATTTTTTAGTGGTTTTAGTGCATTTTCATAAATACCTTCCCTAGAAACTATTTCATGTGTGTCACTCCTTGTCAAATCAACCTATGGTCAGAACCTTGACATCTGAAATTTTTATAATTTTTAGGGTATCTGAAGTACCTCTTCAGTGTGTGTAAAAAATTGAGATTTTTTTGACTTGGTTTTCGGGTTAGACTTCAAAGAATGTCCAGTTTTGACCATGCTTGGCACATTTTAAACAGCTGTAGCTTAAAAACTATTTGTCATCAAGAGTTAATGTAGGTGTTATTCCCTTTAATGTGAAATGGATTTTCTTTTAATGCCCATCATAGACCACTTAAACATTTCCTGAATTTTGGAAGTCCTAAAAGTATTTTGAAAATCTATAATACATCCCATCAATTTGTTTGAAAAAATTTCAGGTCATTTATACACAGTTTGACTACTTAAATGCAAATTTTTAGGATGGGGTCGCAGTGGATTCTTGAAGAAAAAATGTGATTTTCTTATTTACACAAAGAAATTGAGGATTATTCTCTTTCTCACTAACAGCTAGTACTTGTCACAGCAGCCATTATTAATTAAAAATTTGTGGCAAATTATTTAATGATTAGTTTAAATTATTTGAACAGGATCTATGTAGTCAATTTGGTTTAAAATCAGAATTTTAAAAATATTTCTTACCTAAAAAGTAATTCTAGGAAAAATATGATGAAAATTCAATGTGATTTCAAAAATAAACTTAATAAGCAGGAAAAGAAGATCATACAATAGTTTAATGTAGCTTTTATCACAGTGTCTTGAAACATGTCTGACAGAAGGACTGATCAATCTGAAAGTAGAAAAAAGTTGCTCAATCCATAAGTTATGTAATATTTTTGTCAAAGTAGAAGGGCAATTTACGTAATTTATTTTGGAAGAAAAAATTTTGAGTCCATCATCTGATATATAAAAAACAGCAAAATACCTATATTTACTATTATGTTATGTTATGTTATCATTCCACCACAACATTCACTCATAATTATTCCACCCCATTTCATTCATAATCACCACTTCAGGGGAGGTGTGGCAGAAAGGACATCCGGCACCCTATTATTCTCCTGCCAAAACCAAACGAAGCATCATATATCCATCCCCATTCGCCAACCCCACATGAAGTGGGAAAAGGCTAGGTAGGTTTAGGTTTAGGCTGTTATGCGTACATGCATACGAGTCCAGAAGCATAATCTATTCAGGTGAAAACCACATATATTTCACTGAATTTTGCCTAAATACAAAACTTAAAGCACCCAACAACATTATAATATTATTAAAACAAAATTAAAATATTAAACAAACTAATTACACATTCAAACAACCATCGTTGCCAGCGTCAATCACCTTACCATTTCGCGCAAACATGTCTTGATTCTGTACACTGTTCATAAAGTCCCTCACATACCAGCAGGTGATGGATGTCCTGTACCTCCCCACACTCATATACGTTACTATTCAATGTACCCCCACTTTTTCAAGTTCGCCTTACACCCTGATACCCCAGTACTGAGTCTATTCAACATCTTCCAAGTAGAGTTGATGGCTGGCCATAGGTTCCTCTGTCAAATTCCAGCGCTTCACACCAGCTCTTGAACTAAGCAGATGTCTACCCTATGCCTCTTTACTACCTCTACAATCTCCTGGCTACCAATTATTCCCTTCTACCAAGTTTACCTGTAAAACATTAATCTTCATAGTTGTTTTAATTTCATTAACCCCTGTATCCGCATATAATCTTTGCAACATCGATCCCTAACTCTATGGTCATATGTATAACCTCTTCTGATGCCATTGATTCATTTTGCTCATTCCTCCTTTTACAGTTTTGGTACTCATGCCCTTCGATAGCACAGTGGCTGCAAATATCAACCTTTCCCTTACAAAATTTACTCGTATGGACATGACGCTGACACTTGTAGCATCACATTGGTTCAAGGTAGTCCTTAACCCTACGAGACATCATCCCCAAGTATATTCTTTTTCTTTCCATTATTCTAATACATTCCATTCCACAATCCAATTGCAACAATTCATCCTATTTACTTTATTTTTCTTAACCACTGTTACATCTCCTTGGTTTCAGTCTTCATTATCTAACATTGCCATGTTCTATGTTCTGAACTCCATCAAAGATTGTTCTTCCTCTTTTCCCTCATCTACCTCCAAAATTCTTATTCTCGGTTTACACTTCCTCAAATTCTTAAATTCCAAAAAAAAAAATTTGTTAATAATGCATGCAACTTTCATACTTCATCTTCATCCTGCAAAATTTACAATAAATCATCACTTTGAGTAACTTTACTTGATTCAGTATTTCATTTCATTGTCTTTGCTTATCGAATTTCTTAGTTCTTCCAAAATATCAACACCGGCACCCTCATATTTTCAAGATGAATTGCCTGTTCTATCTTATTTCCTGTACAGCCCTGTTTAACTATTTTTGCATAACTTCCATTTGAATTCACGTTTTGTTCTTGAATCTTGCTAATGACTAATTCTTCTAGATTAATCGAGTTTCCATTGATTCTCGCTTCTATATCTGTCCTGCATGCATCACCAAATCCCCATAACTCCTCCTTTAACTCGTTCTTTGCTGTGTTAATAGGTATCACCGTGTCTATAATCTTCTGCTTCATTTCCTCAACTCCCATACTCTCAACCATTCTTTCAATCAACTATTTTATATTCTATTTCATGCAGACCTTTTAACATAAAGTCTTGTCTTAATTTTCCCTCCGTCCGTGTCATAATTTTAGGGTATACTTCCCTCTGTGTCTCTCTATTAATCTTGATGTTTTTCCTAACATCTCTCCTAGCATATTATGCCGTTCATCAATGATGGTAATAATCCTTTCTTCCATTTGATCTATTATGTTGGTACGTAAAATATCCTCGTTATTCTATTTGAGTTTTTCAATCATCTCCCCCAAAGTGATCTTGACATCCCTGACTCCTTCGAAAAATTCTCTTTTGCCTCATTTCCTTATTCTTTGCAGTTCATTTAATTATGTAATGCCATGAATCGTGTACACCACCGTTAACCTGATCTTGTACTTTACTCTATATTTTTTTGTATTTCAATTACTCCTGTAATTTATGACACTTCTCTTTAACCTTACTTTCTTTGCTTTCAGTGTCAGCCCCTAATCCACCCTCCACATCCTGTAATTTATGTGATCTTGTCATTGGCACTTGTCATTCAGTGTTCCGTATCCTCACTAAACCTTTCACTTGAACATGGAAGTGTTGTTGTTTCCGAGTATAGCCAGCGGTTTTGACGTATTGTCATCCAGTGCTGTCTACACAAGTAATTACAATTGGATAATGGTAGTATATTTGGCTCTTAACTTAAATTAGAAACAAAGTTATAGTTAACCGAAAAATATTTATTTGCCAAAGTGGCTTTTGACAGCTTATTCTGTCATTTTCAATGGCCTACAATCAAGATACAGCTGTCATCTTCAATGGCCTACAATCAAGATACAATATTTAGCAACTAGCTGAGTATATTTTCTCGCGTGAATACTGTAATGTCTCCAATTTTATTTTTTCTTGTATCCTCATTGGTATCCACTGAGAATGTTAACCATTACTGTCGGAGGTTTGATAGTATTGGTGTGTACCGCCAATCCCTTATTTTCACTTATGTAATTCAAAAAAAGTTTTCAAATAATACTAATTTCCCATGAAAATTGTAGAATGAATGAATTATTGAATTATTGTAGAATCCTTTCTTAACAGACATTTTTGATCATTTTTTGTGTCACGCTCTTCCCAACCCCCACCTAGGGACATTGTGCCCTTCATGTGGTCTGAAGGGTACATAGTACCGTTGGAAATGCGATTAATCATCTCAGAAGAACAATAACCATGGACTCGACCCTAATATCGGTTATTTTACATTATGCTTAGCTCTTTCCGCCCCCAGCTCTAAAAATACAGTGCTTCTGTGATATCTTGAACATAACGGCATTGGCTGTTGAAACATCTCGTCAACCCTAAAAATATGTGTTCGATGCATTTTTAACATTTTTATATTTCAATATTAGTTTTCAATTATTTTTATCCATAAACTCGTTTCCTCCACCCACCCAAATGGTGCTAGTGGTGTGTTTGTTTCATGAGGGCTGAATTCAGACTTAAACAATATCGGGGTTTCACTGTGAACTCGGCGACTCCTAGAATTATGGACTCATCACTGATTTGGCATGTTTGATAGCATCCCCTTCCCTAGGGGTGCTGGAGTTTATATGGGCTGATTGTGGACTTTGACGTTTTCAAGTATGTCACTACTAATTTCAGTGACCCCAAGAACTACGATCTCAACACCAATATCTGCTACTTTCAATTGTTTTTACATTTCAGTCCTTCTCACCCCAACACAAATGGTGTTTATACCTTATAGGGGGTGATCATGTTCTTATCTCGCAATGAGTGGGTCACATAACTTCAGCGGTTCCAGAAATGTTTTATTCAACACCATTATCGGTCATTTTTTTGGTTAAGTTTATCTTCCCACCCCTACCTTAGGAATGCTAGGGGTATATTATTTGTAAAGTGGACTGTAAAACTCCCTTGCGTTCCAGAAAAGATTTGCTGTGTATGGTGTTAATTGCTCTCTTGTATAACATTTTCCCTCTCCTTTTTTGAGTCCACCCTTTGTTTTTGACAGCTTTACTGCCTTCACTTCTTTCACTTCACTACATTCAAAAGTTACAAAAGTTTCCATTTTGTTTGTTTGTTTTTATACTGCTTTACACTTATCACATCTTTTTCGTGAATTTCCTTTAATCCTTCTTCTTTTAATAGATTAACTACATCTTTATTAGATATATTGGAAGTTAACCCTATTATCTCTACATTCTTATTTAGCATGTTGTTTTCTAAGTCTTCCACTCTTTCATTTAATTTATTTAAAAGCTTATCTTTCTTCTTTACCTCTTCCCTCAGAGTTCTTATTTCCTTGACCTCATTTAAGAGTGAGTCATACCTCATTTAAGAGTGAGTCCATTAAGAAATTCTATGGAAATTTTAATTTCAGACATTTCCATCAATATTTTATCTAGTTTTTTTTATTGGTATTTGACTCTGTATCATTTTTACTTATTTCCTCTTCCCCCTCCTTCCTAATATCCATTCTGTCATCAGTAGTACCCTCACTTTGTGATCTGTATTTTTTTTATTTACAATTTGAACTTCTCCATTCTCTCTTTCAACTTTCTGTCATTCTCTTATATGTAGTCATAGATACTGAAGAGCAATATAGTGATATTCTTCATTGCAACTATGACTAGTAATTTCCTCTGTTACACTTTTT
The DNA here is from genome assembly GCA_002313205.1 of Laupala kohalensis. Lineage (NCBI taxonomy): Eukaryota > Metazoa > Arthropoda > Insecta > Orthoptera > Trigonidiidae > Laupala > Laupala kohalensis. Next base: position 260,267 of record NNCF01127519.1, on the reverse strand, counting down.
CTACGGGTACCACAAGAAGCCATTTTTACTTTGAATTTGCACTTTGTTCTCTATCAAAAGCCAACTCTATACAAACTTACTTATCTAACCAAAACTTCCCTACTACTAATACATCAAATTCAAAGGCAAAATCTGATGACTAAATAAATAATCAGCCTCAGCAAACACCAAAAACACATAAATTATTATGTTATTAACAATCTAACATGTATTTCATTTCCTAGCACATGTGACAACACACCAATCAAAAGGCAAAACTAATGATAAAATTACAAATCAGCCTCAAACAAACACCAAAAACACCCAACTTAGAACATTACTATTTGTATTCACTTTTAAGCAACCTTCATGTATATATTACCAATTTGAACATTGCCACTCTATTTAATTGTTATTCAAATTCAAGATATTAAATTAACAAAAACTTGTCTTCATTTCATCATTACTCTAACCTTTATTTCATGTCCCAGCTAATGTGGCACCATCCAAATCAAAAGGCAAAAACTGATGATAAAACAACAAATCAAAAACTTCCTACCAAGGAGGCAATGTGACAACAAACCAAACAAAAGTCAAAATCTGCTGATGAAATAACAAATCAACCTCAACAAATACCAGAAAAATGCATATTAGAGCATTATTAGATACATTTACTTTTAAGCAAACTTCCTTAATTATATTACCATTCTGAGGATTGCCATTTCATTTCAATATTATCAAAACAAGATGCCAAAAACAACTATAATCTGTTTTCACTACAACCACAATGTAACCTATAATTCACATCCTATCAACAAGTTTAAAAATACTGTTTTTCTTCACTATACTCACTTTTTTACAACTGGGTCCAAGTAAATAGGATCTGCAGATGCCTACTTAATCATAAACACTTCAGATACACAAAAACAAACCTCTACAAATTCCAAAAACACACTAATTAGAGCATTATTTGAAAAAAATCTGAAAATTACCACTCAAACAAGATGTCAAATCAAGAACCTGTTTTCATTATAACAACCAACCTCTATTTCATGTCTCATCAACAAGTTCAAATCTACTGGTTTTCTTCACTACTCACTTTTTTGAATGATCTTCACAACTGGGTTCAAGTAAATAACATCTGCAGATGTCTACTTCTTCATAAACACCTCAGATTTAAAAAAGTAAACACCACAAGGCATAACGATACTATGACAAACACATACATTTTTCCCTTTACACGTGTGTTCCAGAACTGTTCTCAAACCATGTAAATATTATCTAAGAAAGTTAACTGTATTTTTTTATCTATAGACACTTGCATTCTAGATCTTATCACTAGATCTTATCTCATGTTCTTCTCACTCGTACTCACAACTCTTATCCCTTGTTCTTCTCACTCTTCTTATGACTTGTATTTGAGATTTGTACATCTTAAACATTTATTTTCTATTTCTAGTATGTGTGTGTGTGTGTGTGTCTGGGTTGAAGGAGTGATTTGAGTCTAACAGGTGTAGTAATGTGAGATTTGTCTGTCTTGTATTTTATTGCGTGTAAGTGTTCTTTAAGGTGGATATCAAAGTTCCTCCGAGTTTGGCCAACATAGTGAACCTCACAGTTCCACATATATATTATATACGCCACATTTATTTAGGTTTGATGACTGCAGTGTGTAGAAAAGTTTGTTTCTTAGGGGATTCTGGGGTTTAAATGTGACGTGTATATTGTTTCTTCGTAGCGTTGTGTACTTACTGTGACATTTGGCCAAAGTAAGGAATAGAAATATATTTACTTATTTCTGGAGAAATAGGTGTGAGTGCAGTATAGTTGTGAATAGTTTTTCTTTGGAGTTTTCTGTTTATGATTGAGTCGATGAGTTGTGTGGAGTAACCATTTGAGAGGGCAAATTGTTTTATGCTGAGTTTTTCTTTCTGTAGGTTGTTTTCTGAAATTGGATTACTTGGCGTACAATGTACCATGGAATGAAGGCGGCATGTTTGTGTGAAGTCGGGTGTTGGGAAGAGTTGTGAATCACAATGTCTGAGTCAAGCGCGGATACAAGGGGAGGGTCAAGGGNACCCCCCCCCCCCAAAAAAAAAAAAAAAAACCCATAGAGAATGAGTTTTTAGTCTCGCAAAAGTGTTTATGATTTTCAAGAACGTTGTCGCATTTAAACGATTTTTAATCAGTAATTAGTACTGCAGTATATTTGTAGAAACGCACAACGTGCCATATCCAGTTTGACAAAGTTGCAGTAGTGGCGATGGTGGTGCGATTACGGTAGTGAGAGTGGGTGTTGGTGTGAATGACATGATATGCTCATGCGAAGACAGTAGTCTTCGGAGGTCCACGAGTTATGAACGACGGTTATGTTTTAACGCAGGGGCGCACCCTTGAAATATCAAATGTTTCTGTACCTTAAAAATTTGAATAAAATTTTTGCATCTTTAATCAGAATAAATGTTTCTGATCTTTGCATCTATCCTTTTTCCCTGTCTTACAAAAATTTTAAAATAATCCCGAAAATAGGGAGTTATTGTTCCGAATCGCATGTTAATTAACACTTAGGTGACCTAAACATGCAATTTGTTTTAGAATTTTTAAATTTTTTTCCATGATTGGGATGTTTTTAGGAACATACTATACCCAAGACTATTTTTTGTTATGCCCACCCCCCTAAAATATTAGTCTGTATCCGCCCCTGGTCTGAGTATGTCGGTTTCCTATAGATATCGAAAAGGTGTTGATTGTTTGATAGACGAATGATTTTAATGAATGACCTCGTCTCCATGGACCATGCACACTATATTTAATAGAGTTTGCCTGATATTCGAACCCCCGTGAGCCGATCCCGTTGTGGTGTTTTCTGTTCGTTGGTCTTGTTCTGAAGCAAAATTTAGATGGTTCATAAGCGATATATCTTTTTTCAATCGTTTCTATTGGAACACTTTTTTCATGAACGTTTTCGCACGGTCGTCAAGCATATAGAAATGTTAGGAATCTATTCGTTTTTAGGATTTGTGACACAATGGTTAGATTTTTACTGTGAAATTGAGGGTCACTCAACTTTAAAGCTCTGTACTTCAAAATCTTAGCTGTGTTGATTTTTGGTTCAATGGGTGGTGCGAGTTAAAATTTAAATATTGGTCTGATTAAATTGTTATGTATCCGGTACCAGTCAGTGTCAAGCAAGCCATCTGAATTTCTAATTTACTGTAATACAAAAATGACTGTCGCCCATTAGTTTCATTTTCAATGGTAAATCTCGGCTTCTTAGTAAATCATTGAACTTACACGCTAAATCATGATTGGTGCCTATAGGGATGACCATCAAGATATCTGCATATTTGAACGTATAAGTTACATAAAATGTAAGTTGACATATTACCTCATCAAACAAATGACTCATCTCTGTCGGCAATTATTGGTGCAATAGGAGAGGCTATTGCCAAACCGTCTTATTTTGTTAGGTTTATTAATGACTTGCTCACCATATCTGGGTCAGTGTTCTGGAAAGAGGTCATTCCATTGCAGAGTGTGTTCTGAACCATAATTGTGAAATATGAAAATTAAACTTAATTTGACTAAGTATCTTTAGGTGCCTAACATAAATACAACAATGGCCAGGATGAAAAATAATATTTTATTACAAAACTAAACTAACAAGTTTGCAACGTCTATGAACGTGACAATGATTTCCAAAGAAGTGACTTTAAATTCTTGCGTTATATTATAGTCTAACTGTCTTCTAAAGAAGGGGTTCCGTTGCATCAAATAGTTCTAATTTTTGGATGTATCTAGTATATTTTTGGATATACTAAAAAAACATGTCTTCTGAATCTGAAATGTACCATATTGAAGACAGTAGGAACTCTATTAAAATGCGACTGTCAAATTGTGATATTTTTGCTACAAAAAAATGGAGTGTTTTGTTGAGAGCATTTCTTCAGACTAGTTCAAAATTCGTTTCATAGTCAGTTATGCTAAAAGCAAACAAATTTGTTACTAGTGATTAACGTAAAGCCATTATTTATAGATTAATTTCTTTTTCAGAACTCAAAAATAACTTGTCCAATTCAAATAACTTAATTAATTCATTTATGTGTTTTTTTATTTATGTCTAATTACAACGTAATACTTTCCATTTTCCAACTTTCCCACGTTGAAGTGTTTCCATGACAAGAGTTTATATGAAAATGATTCGAAAAAATAAAAAAAGATAGGAGACAATTTGTCTCTCTTGCTCATTGATGATCATGGATTAGAAGCAGACACATTCTTTTTAATATATTTTTAGCTATGAAATTGTTGGGATAATAATTAGCCTTGAATATGATGAACACAGTTTCAAGGTTGTGAATGTGAAAATTCATGTCTGATAATTTTATAGCCCTGTGTACTTGGTGGATGTAGGGTGGTTGGAGAATAAAATTAAGATTCTCCCCGAGTATGTTGGTCTCCGATGCCAACTTGTAGTGATTTAAGTAGTTAATTAGGGTAACATATATTTTTAGTTTTGTTGTCGTTTTGTGAACGTGGTCTGTGGATGGTAATTATTAAACATATTTTCTACTTTGTTTATAGGAATAAAATTGATAATATCCACATATCTGAAATAAAGCTGAGGGATGAAGTTTTAACAATTGAGGCAGTGATCTTCTAAAGTTCTCATAACCTTCTTCGTAGGCACTACAACTCTTCGCCTGCTCGCCCCGCTGGTGGTTGTGTTGTCGCACATCACCAAGTCATCCCGGGTTCGATTCCCGACGGGGCCAGAAAATTTGTAGCTTTTCACATTAATATTCCTGTTTATATAGCTGTGACTACTGAAAAGCAAATCTTCCTTTCTCTATCAGCTCCTCCTAGTACCAATAACTATAACTATTACTAACTACTTCTACTAACCTATCCATGTGGACCAAGTAGTTGGTCAACCCAGCTAACCGGTCCACCTACTAACAATGACCTACCACCCAATTCCTACCTCCTATCGCTCCATGTAGATAAGCTTCAATAGCACTAAGCTACAATTCCCATTTACAAATACAAATTCGCCTGCTCGAGTATTTTCCTCCAATTGTTATTCTTTTACAGTTTCTAACTCCCATACTTTTGATATCTTTCAGAACATTATTTTCCCAAGTTATTTTTGGCCTTCCTCTGATGCGTAGTTTTAGAGGTATCCATTTTATTCGTTTGCCGATTCTTTCTTCAGCCATTCTTTCTACATGTCCTAGCCATGCAATTTCAATTTTATTTCTTTGACCATTATTTTGTTTTATCAAACTATTTAGTTCATCATTAGTTTTTCTTTTCCGCTTTGTTTAACTTATTTTATTAAGGTCTCTTCCAACTGTTTCTTCAGTACCCATGTTTTGCATCCGTATGTCACTACATGTTTGATAGTAATTTTGTTTAGTCTTAATTTAAATGTTTTTGAAACTAGCATACTGCTGGAAATAGGTTTATACACAAACCGGCTACAAATCCTTCTTTGATTACTTCTTTAATCTCGTTGTTTATCTTTACCGTTTCGCCCAGGTATTTAATAAGCTTATATTATCAATTTCATAGTCTCCAATTTTTACATGCGTTCCTTTTTTGCTGAATTCGTGTGCATTCCATGTGTTAAGTTTTTGTCGAATTTATTAGTAATCCAACTTTCTCGGATTCTTGTTTAAGAGGGTTAAATGTATCTTTTAAAGCAGCCATTGTCCTTGCAACTATAAGTATGCCATCTGCATAAGCACAAATTTGTGTAGATCGGCTTGAGATGTTTCCCTCGTGTCCAGCTTCTTAAGGACAGATTCCATCTCCAAACTGAACAATAGAGATGAGAGAGGACCGCCCTGTCGGATTCCTGTATTAATTTAAAAAGTAGTTAAGAGACAATTGTTCACCTTAACTTGTTCAGTAGTGTGATAGAGATAATTTAATAAGTCGGGTTAATGTATCCAAACAGTCATGTATCGCTTTTCTTTTAATTCTGTCAAATACTTGTTTAAAATCTATAAAACAGTTATGAATATCGATATTGTATTCATGGCATTTTTCATATACTTGTTTAACAATGTGTATATTATCAATGGTGGAGCGATTAGGTCTGAAACCCATTTGGCACTCTCCCAACTTTTCTATTCTTTTTTTCTATTATGGCAAGAAGTTGTTCTCATAAACACTAATACAATTAATGGTGACAGACAACTTCCCAAGCTCCCTTATTTTTATGATAAACATAGTTATTGAATGTAAAGTGCATTGAGTTAATGAGGATATTCAATGCTATAACTATTTCATTTTTAGGAATGCTTCCAACATCTCCATTTCCAAACATAATTTAATTTCAGTAATGATGTTAGGAACAAAGATGTGTGATGATATTGAATTAAATAGTGAAAGTATATCTAACAAAATAAGTGTGGAACCCATGTTAGCACATGTATTCTTGATAGTGTTGAGTGGTTGGCACCTTCCAGGAGCGACTTCAAATATTTGAGGATTCATTTAGAAACTAGGTAGGTGGGGTTATTGATGGATTAGATTGAAAAGGGAGCTTGGAGACTGGCTCAGACTGGGAGCAAGATCCTGCTTCTTGTTTCCGGGGATACACTGCCCAGGATAATGTGACGGTTAGTTCCTTCGAACTCCCCGCAAAGACGGCAGGTTTCGTCCTCATTGAACAACCATCCTACCGCTTTAAGATGTTTCAGGATGTGCAGTATTCTCCCAGGCTCTCGGGGTGAGCTTCAGCTTCTTTGTGTGTGGACATATATTAGTTTCGACACCGTAGTTGTAGCTGCTAAATTGAATTGTGAAACCACCGTGCCGCGTAATCAGTATACATGGATCGTTGTATTTTCATACACAACAGATCGCGAATTAGTCTGCACTTTGACTGATATGAGTCATCAGCGAACTATTGACTAGATCATTTAACTCACAGAATGTTCGAAAAATGTTAGCAAAATACTCGCGGAACGACTAGAATTCCCGCACAAAGATAGCGAAAGAACCATAGAATGTTCTCCGACGAATGATTACTCGCAGCAGAATTAATGGTTCTAGATTGAACCTAAAATGCTTTCAGAATAATCGAATGGTCTAGAAATAGAATGATCTAAGAAATAACTCGAGAAGTCGAATGGATTTAAACTGGTTCTAGAATAAATCTAGAATAGTCCAGAATGGTCGCAGAAGAAATTTAGAATGGTCCTATTTTCGTCTCAGTGAGAGCTTTTAAAATCTTTCTTCCCTTCGTCGTTGCTAACTGCTTTCTTTTGAATCGGGTCTATCATAGCTGGAGAAACCAGTTACATTTTTACCGATTCTCTGATTGGTTACGGATTTGAACTGACTTTTCCGACTGACATTCCCTAATTCCGTATTTTCAGTTTTTTCTAGTCGCCGTGAGCACCTGCAAGAACTCAACGATTTTTAACAGCCCCTTTAAGTCGTTCTAGAAGCTTCTACCAGTGATTTTTCCGTTATTGGCGTTTTGATTGACAGCTCAAATGTCGCAGGTGTTCGCATTTACCTCCAACCGTCTTTAGCGTCTCACATTTTATTTACGAATAACACATTAAATTTACAAAATGACACAGAAACGTATCCAAAATTTATAGTTTACTATGATTTTTCTGCTTTGAAGGTTAGTGTTTTCAAATTATTTATTTTTTCTATGTCATTGTTTTATTTGTATATGTAGTTAATTTGTTTTTATGCTTGTAACTAAGATAAAGCAAACAAATTTGTTGATATGTCCTCACTCTAACGTAGCCTGATGATGGCAGCAATATACTGCTGAAGCGTTGTGATACTGGTAATAAATAATTGTTTACAAAAAAGGTCGATTTAATAATTCAATTTTATGACTGGATATTACGTGAAAGGTTCAATATCGATTGGTTCATTGTGCTTCTAATTACTATCAGTTAATTGGAAGTCACAATATGTTGAGCAAAAATCTAAGAATATAAGAGCCGTTGTCCTGACTGACTGACCGGCTGACTCACTAATCAACGCAGAGAAAAAAAGATATTAACTTGAAATTTTGACTGATGCTGGTTTTGTATTGTACAGGTCCACTAAGAAAAGATTTTCCGACATTCCGATTTTAAGGATTTGAATTAGGGTTATGTGATTTTCCCATTTTTTCCTATGTTTACTCTATCTCACGAAATAATTTAGGTATTCTTTTTGTTTGTTTTTTTGTTTGTTAACGTACTCTTTGCTTTCTGGTCTACACGAAATTATGTACAAGGATTAAGCAGTAACATGAAAACAATATCTCCCTGGCAACAGCGGGTTACTTCAAGTAGCTTTAAATAATATATTGTACAATTCAGTTTAAAACTCTAGCTCAGTTTTTCAATATGATTTTCGGTCATTATTTGTTTTTCTACAACATTTCTTCACGAAAGCAATCCATATTATTTAAATTTACGATCGGACACCGAAAATTTATCCAATACGTAGGACACCGAAAATTTATCCAATACGTATCCAATAACGTGGTCATGAGTTGATTGTTTAATATTGACCTTTTAATATTGACTTCAATTGATGAAAAACTATGTCGTAAGATATGTAACTAAATATTGTAAATTTATTTAGAGAATACCTGAGGAAGACTCGAGTGTCGAAACTTAATAAAACATGAAGAAAAAACGAAGTGGTCTGTAGTCGTAAAGAAAATTGTAAATATATAGACGTAAATTATAAGTACGTGGATCATTCTGTCATATGATTTATCATTACAGAAAGAGCAAAATATCCGATCGATAGATGTAACTGATGAAAGAAGCTGTTACCGACGGAGAGTCCATATAATATAGAAGTGGGGACTAAGGTATTTCACTAAGCATATAGATACTGAGCAGTGGATCTTTTTAAACTCATTGCAAGTTCAAATAACAAACACATTTATTCACATATAACAAATACATAAATTGTTTCCTTAAATGCTACATATACAGAATTACTGATTTTTCTTTCTTGCAAGAATGATTACATATTCCCCCAAAAAATCCTCCAAAAGTTTTAAACAGAATGACAAAGTGGTTTTTAAGCAAAAGTGAGGCATGTCCACAACGGGCACATGCTAAATAATAAAAAAAGAGAAATCCCGAATAAACGTCAAGTTTTTGTGTTCCCCCCAACTAAACAAAATGAATTTCTACGTACACAGTAAATAAAGCAATGAACATGAAACACTGTACGCTTCATTTGATAAGTTAAATAATCAGCCAAATAAATGATGGCATAGCTTGACAATGATTTGTCTTAATGGACATAAATATACAGTGAATTTTGCGATATGATGGTTACAGACTTGTACATGATCCTTGGATTGAGCCATGATTACAATTTTTCCATGGTCTTGGAACATGAAGGCTGATGCGAAGATGACTCCATCGACTGGCAGTAGAAAGGCAACACGTGATGGCTGGAACTTGTAGATTGCCGAAGGTCACTGAAACTTAGAAAATGTCGTGAACTTTGATATTTTCAGTATATTGGCGTCGATATAAACCACACGGTTATTTTTGTAGCAACTTGAAAGTCTGCCATGATGAAGACGTATTGCAGCATTGCAACTCAGAAAATAATGTTTACATAATAGCAAACTATCGTGCAGCAGAGTAACATTCTGACAGCGTGCGCATAAATACGCCGACGAGCACTACGACGTGCTTGTATAAAATGAGCCGGACACTCTAGAAGCTGAAGCAGATACTGGTCTGGTCTGCTCTGAAACTGGATTCAGTACTGGATAGCGAGTGCCGAATGCTGCCCCTTATATAGAGGTATGCCCAGAACATCTATAATGGGTGCGTTCTGAATTGTGTGTACAGAACGTCTATATCTTCATAGAACTTCTATATATCCAACGAACATCCATACATCCATAGAACATCTATACATATTACTGTAATAGAGAGTGATGAATGAATGACAAGTCCTTACGAACGTTTGATTCGTAACAGAAGGGTTCTACTTGAAATGGCACATTTTTAAAAGTGTCCAATTCAAAAAATAAAATTACTTTTAGTGGGTTGGGTTTTGAAAGATTCCAAAAATTTGCTCATTAGGGAAACTGGGTTGTGCAATGATACAGTTCTAATGTAAGGGTTCGTTTTTACTTCCTTATACTAAAGGTTTTGGACGAATTCCGCGACCTGGTGATAGAAACCATTTCAAAAAGATGTTTACGAAGAATTATTTAAAAGTTTTATAAATGCTATCAGTAATTTTTTTCGGTACAATTAATGTTAAGTTATACATAATTTTTATACAAAACAATGTGAAGTAAAAATGTTCACACTATTGCAAATATTTGTATCTTAATAATTTATTTACCTCAAATGCAGTACGAATAAGAATTGAAGGATACAGTCCCTTAAATGATTTTGATGGGGGCATATACTTGTGACCCTTCAAAGCGTTATAAGGGTCCCAGAGATACTTACCGAGGAAGTCTTGAAGGGCCTCTCTATTGTTCTCCTCGCAGGTACGTTTGTTCCCATCAGAATCGTGTTAAACTGAATATATATACATATACACCATGAATATAGTTATGTTCCAGTTCAGATCACGGGTGAGAGGGTGGGGGGCGGGGCATACTACCCGTAAAGGTGGGATGAAAAGGGCGAGACTTGTAAAATAATGGAAAACTGATATTGGTGTCGAATCCATGGTTTTCGGGGATTCTCAGATAAATAATATTCGTGATGACGTTATGTCCAAGGTTAGACCACATATTTAAGTTTCCGTGGTCGTATCGGTGAAATGTGACACGATGTCGTTGAACCACAAGTTCAGCACTGATGGGGTGGTGAGATATTCCAAAATTCCTAGCGGTGAAGTAGTCGTTAAGCTAATGGGTGAGGGTCTCGATGGTATTTGAGCCTACTTATATTATAGAAATAATGCGCCTTAATTTCAGTCATCTCACCTTTCCGAACCCTAAGCTTACGGGTGAATTGAATGAGACTCGGAATAGAAGCGCATGGTTTTCACTTCGTACGTGGACACAACGCTGACTGAAGTTCAATGAAAAGAAATAATTGAAAACGCAACCATTAGAAAAAAAGAACAAATGAAATGTTTGATTAACTTAGCAAAATCTATTTCGTGCTCCTTGCCCTACTTATGTTCTATTGTGACTATAAAGTAGAGAGACAGCAATAAAAAATTTGTGACATATTGTAACACCCAAAACTAAGAAATATAATTTTAGGGACTCATGTGTGTTAATCTTTAACTATTTAAAAAGCCATCAAAATACGAATGTAGATACTTCATGGAGTTTCAGATTGAGAGTAGTTTCTTTAGCTCATGTCATGGCGCGCAAAGCAATGCTTATGACTAGTCTGCAAACGTTCACGACAGTGAACATTCCGATCCCTGGTGGAGTGGACCGACATTGCCGATAGTTGTCCTAAAACTAAATAAATAGTGAATGCCGAAGATAGACCAAATTCTCGATTTATTTTCAGTGCCGTCGTGAATTTTTTCAGGGCTTACTTATAGTGTTTCGGTATAAAAGAATGAGGACCTTTTGACCTGCGCGTTTTGAAATGTCCCTTGTAAGTTTTAATTCTGTTGTATGATCTCTTGGATCCAATATGATACTATCATTCCCTAGGAGCTCAGCCACGAGAAGGCTCCGAACAATTTTTCTGTGCCCCAAGAAAGTTTCTTACAACATGGGAGTAAAATAGTAGTTCGGAGTTTCATCCCATGTCAGTTTCTGCTTACTTTGAACCACATACTTGTGCAAGTATTATTTTTTTTTGATATTGACATTTCTATTGGGCTTTGTTGTTGTCCATTGTATGTACTCCATATCTGACTAGTTTCTTTGCAACTTAAATATATGTATATTTTTGTGAGAAAACTGGTTACTGGCTTTAATCAAGCAAGAAATTTTATACATGTCATAGCTGCAATGCGGTAGCTTTGCGATTTTGTGAAGATTCGGGGATAGTCACTTCATTCAAACCACGTGACAAACATTTAGTGTGTGAGAAAGTTAACACGCTTGATCCACCTCACTTGAGCAACTGTTTGTGTCTCAGGTATGTGTCAAGCGAAGGCTAATGACGACTCCGAATATACTTTATTCGAAATGGGGATTTAAAATCTTTCCCGTCTAATTGTGTTGTAGGACTAGATTCCCAGACCCGGGGTTAAAGAGTTCAGTGAGAATTGAATAAGAACAGCTTCTTGTAAACAAGGAGGAAGTCTAATAATAGTTGAAAATCTGAGCAGTGGTTTTGGAAACTAAGACAGTGGAACACACGAATGTTTATATGGTTGTTGGGACTGTTGAAAGATTTTCTTCGTGACTGAAGAAGGCGAAAGCGGAAACAGTTTCTACGAAAATGAGCGACTTTTATGTGTTTCGTATTTTTATTTTTTCGTTTTCTCCAAAATATTTAATTTATAGAAGACAGCAGTGTCGCTTGATTTTCAAGATTTCCCTTACTTCAGGAGTCGCTACCGAGCTTTAAAATCTTAAAAATTTTGAGACTTTCAAGCTTGGTAGCGACAAAATATAAATTTTTAAAACATGAAATTTTGATAGTGTCTTATTTTAAGGCTTAAAACAAAAAGGGAGAGTACCCCGTCCAAATGTCAAAAGTTGATTTTTTAAGGACTACCATAATATTGCACGCCATTGATTCAAGGGCTACGCGATGCAAATTTCTTTTATTATAGTTTCAGTGTATTAAACACTGGAATTGTCTTTTCATATATTGGTGAATGATAATGGATGCTATGAGGCTTAACTGCATTCCTATTCAATTCTTACCATGTCATTGCTTTTTCCCAAAATTTAAGACATACTATTTTAAATATGGCGCACTTCCCGTCTTCTTCATTCTTACCAGAAGGCATACCACCGCGATTATTGATTTATCATCGTGGAATATGTTACGGAAATTAACGTATTTCTGAAATTCTATTCTCCTTGTGCAAACTGTATTTATTTTTTCGTTATATCTATTGCGATACTATGCATAGACCATAAGTTAAGACCTTTGTAATTGTAGTATTCCGTACATAGCGTTTTGAAATGTTTGTACATGAAAATATTAAACACTACAAATTCTTGAAATAAATGAAGCAAGGAAGCGCAGTGGAAAATATGATCGTACCTCATACTACCTTGACTTGAAATGCGAAATTCATAAATATATGATGTATTGCAATAGTATGCCTGTAAGCAATGCATTACAAACAACTTTAATGAGTGAATTACCGATGACTAACATTCTACGTGCCAAGTTGCTAAGTTAATAAGATTTACACCCTTGGTGTCTCAGCTACAACGGACAAGTGCCATGAGTCAGCATGTGCATTTACCGAACAACTATAACGGACTCATGGCTCTAGTAACTACATTTAGCAGCTACAAGGGACTCGTGGCACTAGTCTGTTGTAGCTTAGGCACCAAGGGTGTAAATCTTCTTAACTTAGCATCTTGGCAAGTAGAATGTTAAGTCATTGGCATTTCACACGTTATACTCGCGTGGAGCACGGAACTTGCTCCCTACCCCCGAGCACGCCACGCGATCTCTTCTGCTAGTAGAGCGCGCTGCCATCACCGACCAGTAAGGTGTCGCTCTCCCCGGGTCCAAGTGGGCATCGGACATGCCTTTCACGATCCTTCGAGCGAAGGGGCCCTTGGCGTACTAACTTATAGGAGGGAAAGTTGTGCTTTGATAGATTTGTGCTTGTACACCTGCTCAAAAGCGCCATAGCGGACTCCGGGACACGAATAGATCTGAGCTCCTTCGAACCCCGTGCATCCAAGTCCGTAATTTCGTTTACATTGTAATATGAGTAATATTGTTAAAAAGTTTATAAAAACTTTGTATTGGAGATTGTGCTAGGAAGCTACAAGTTGAAGTAAAAAGGATTTCTTTCATGTCGAACTGATTTTTGTTTTCAGAATTCGTTTAGGAGCAGAAAGACCCCCTAAAGGTCTCTCGCATTCATCAGACGAGGAGGAAGATAGTGAGGAAGAAGAAACACCGGAAAGGAGAGGTAGTGTACATTTTATTTAGTTACGGGTACCGTATTTCGATAAATCGCAAAACCTTTCCGTTAAGTTGTAAACTCCGTTCGTGGTCGTCCGTCTTTTTTTTTTTTTTTTGGCTTTTCGGATAAAAAAGCCAATCTCTATTTTATATCCAACCTTCTATAAAATAGTTTTTTGTATTATTTATAGAATTTTATTGTTAGTTTACTTTTGCTGTCACTCGAAGGAAAAAATCTTATCTTCTCTATTTCTTCTTTTCTTGTGTTGACTTGTAATATATCGCTACCTAGGAATGGCATGTGCTCGTGCACTTCCCCGCTGCATCAACTTCCTCCCCCTTTATGAAAGTTGCCCTCTTCCGTCTTGAGAAGTTATGGATGTTACAAAATTTTTGTCTTATTCGTGCCTTTCCTCGACATCTCTGCTATTCATTCTAGTTGTCGTATCTTCTGTTGATGTATGTTTATAAAATTAAGTTACAAGACTTTGTAATTATACTTTTCTCATATCCTGTATAATAGTGCACTACCAATTTACATATAATGAAAGATGATCTACCTTTCGACATTCTGTGTGATGAAATTTGTATGTCTTCTAGTTAAATCCTCTAATTTATTCTACGTCTTAAGTCTTAATTCACATAGAAAAGTCTGTTAATTTCACCTATTCTTGGCAAATATTCTACGTGCTTATTACTGTATCTTCCCTATGACTCATTTTAAAATGTGTTCTAAATCTGTAATGTCTCTCCTTAATTTTTTCTAAGTTCAAATCCTTTATTTCCACACACACACAAACTATGTTCATTACTTTAACTCTTCAAAAATATTCCAAGTTGATATTTGCAAACTGACTGAAGTATTCTCTTCTTCCTCCTCTGGGTTATTCAATATTTTAAATAACCACGAACAATTCTCCAAAATTATTCCAAGTCCATTTTTTTGTTTGTTAAAAATATTCCATGTACCAAACCAATCTTCAAGTTGTTTAAATATTACATTCAAATATTCTATCGTGAAAGTAGCAATCATCCTAAAATATTTTATCTTCCTTCATACATTATATTAAAAAGTTTTTAAGTCCACATGATTTTTCTTCTAAATTTTTATGTTCCATTTCCCTTCTCCCATGAAATATTCTATCATTCGTTTTCCTGTGTTGATATGTATTTCAAAAGCTATTTATGATTTACTAAATTATCCAAGTCATGTCCATCACAATCCAAGTTTGCAGAAAGTTCTATGTTCTAATTACTCAAATCCTTTGAAAAATATTCAGTTTATACTTTCAGATTTACCAAATACTATGTTCCTTCATTCGTTATGTTGAAGAATTTCATATTCCAAAGGTTACTCAAAAATTATTCAAATGCTCCCGTTAATAAATTATTATTTTATTTGTTCAGAAATATTCGAAGTTCATTTTAGTTGTTTCTTAAAAATATTGTCATCCCCTGTGTTGAGATATTTCAATGTACGTTATAAACTCCTCAGAAATGACTCAATTTCAATTTTTATGTCCATGCGGAAAGTTACCATAAAATATTCAATATTCTCGTAAGCAATCATCTAAAATATTATTTTTCCCTTGTTTCTCTATCTTGAAAATTTTATCGCGATTAATCCCTGAAATGTTTGCGATATAATTATTATTCTACATCCTGTTCCAATTTATATCTCCAACATACCATTCTTCGAATGTTTAAAATGTATTTCTTTAATTTTGCACGTGCATATGTCTGACTTTTTTTTAATACCCACACATTGACATGGTAATTGTTTAAATCAATTTCTCCGAAAATCCAATTGTTTTGTTGCTTTGTGTTTCGCAAATATCGAGAGTACTATTACTTTTACAGGTGTTCTGTGCTAAATTAATTTGAAACACATTCATTTCTCATGTATTTCCTGGTGAAATGATTATTTTTTCCGTATTGATTTTCAGCGCATAAATAAATGAACATTATTGTAAATAAAAAGCATTTGCAAACTGCGTATGACCACGTGGGGGATAAAAAACTAAGTTTCTCTCCGTAAACAAGCTAGGGACCATCCCATCAATTCCGATCAAGGGCTCAAGGATAGTGAGGGATTTAATGTTTGTAAAAAATATTTAATGAAATACGCACTGCTGTCCAATCATTCCAAAATCAATCATAGATATTTTGTGCAGTGAAATTCCGAGATTAAAAATTACAAAAGTTTTAAATGACATACGCGCCTATGGAAAATCCTCCACTGCTCGGAGAAAAACCTTGGCCAGGATGGGGTTAGAGAAACAGTTTATAACAGTGCCAAGGTTGCGTACAGATAGAAATAAACTATTACAAATAAAAAGGATCAGAAACAACACGCATGAAGAAAAGGAATATATTCGGTATTTAGAGTACTACAACAATGGTGTGATAAAAGTATAAGAAGAATTAACATCACTTACATCATCCGAAGTCATATGGAAAGCAATATTTATTGGTATATTGAATCTCTCATTAACTTATTTCATTAAAAGTAGTAAATTATTTCGCATTATAGAAGCAATAGAGCATTAGAAAAGTTTTAACAGCGGATTTGAAGATATTCGAATGATTAATATCTTTTATGTTTTTGGAAGGGAATTATACAAAATTATTGAGATTTTAATAATTCTCCCTTAACAAACACGACAACCATAAATGTATATGCAAGACTCAGTGAGAATATTAAATTCGCTAAATTAAGGTTTACATGAATTTTGGGGGTAAGATTTACAGATAATCCGAATTAGAATTCTTTTGGATTCTAAAACTGAATGCTCTGAGCGAATTGGCCCTAAAAGATAATGCCAAATTGTAAATGAGAATAAACATTTGCAAAATATACGCAGCGAGAAACGTGTTGACTTACGACGTTGACTAGAATTCGGAATACTTAGCACAATTTGCATAGTTTGGAATTCAGATTATCAATGTGACAATTCTATTTCAGGTCCTGAATATGGAACCCTGAAAAGTTGGTTAAGTTGACAGTTTTTATTTGGTTTCATTCATCGAAAGAGATGTAGGAGGAAGAGATTTCGTTACAATATTGCGAAATGACTTTGATACTGTTTTATCAGTATTAATTATGAGACGATTTGAATGCTCATTTAAGACAAGGACGAGTGGTTACTTATAACTTTCTGCGCACTGATATGTTTACGTAATAAATTCGTGTCATCTGCAAAGAGCACCATTTTGCAATCAGGTGTGGTGGATGACATATCGATTACGTACTATAAGAGGAGGATACGACCTAAAATTGATCCTTGAGGAACTTCACAAGTAAGTTGCTTTGTTTCTGAAAGATAATGCTGGAATACTTTATTTTCAACATGGGAAATTTTGACTCGCTGATGTCTACTTTTTAACTTGGAAGTTAGCTATTGATGTGCCAACCCACGAATGCTGTATGAATGCAGTTTTGAGAACCCTTCGATTTTGATTCGATTACATCGAATGCTTTCGATAAATGAAGAAAAATACCTAGAGGATTATCTCCGCGGTCAAGACAATTTATTGTCAAACAAAACAGTACAAACTGCGTATGACCACGTGGAGGACAATAAACTAATTTACTCTCCGAAAGCAAGCAAGGGAGCATCCCATCACTTCCGATCAAGGGCCCTAAGGTTCCTTGGTTTCGTCATTTTTTAAAATATGGCGCTGGTTGTAGAAACGGATTTCCTGAAACCGTGCTGATAGTTTGAGAGAACATTATTATGCGATAAGAACTCTAAAAGTAGTTTATAGAAGATGTTTTCAAGGAATTTTGAGAAAGTTGGCAAAAAGGATATGGGTCGATAGTTTCAAATATCAGTTTTGTTTCCTTTCTCGTGTAATGATTTCACTTAAGTATGTCAGGAATCACACATTCCGACAAAGAACTATTGAAAATATGAGTGACGACTTTTCTTTTTATTTGTAGTATTTGCAAATGGGAAATGTAGCGTGCTGGTGAAGCTTATCTACATTGGGCGGTAGGATGTAGGTGGGTGGTAGGGCTTTTATTAGTAGGGCCGCTTAGCTGGGTTACCAACAACTCGACCCACATGGAGGTGTTAGCAGTAGTGGTTAGTAATTCGTTAGTAGTTCGTGATACTAGGACTTAGGGATACGACCGAGAACGCTAGACCCTGAGCAACTGGAGGGGCTGACTGGACTTATCATAACACGAGAGGAAGATTTCACCATAAATTAAGGTATATCTATCCTTGCTGATTTTTTTAATGAACAGCTAACACTCATAACTGCACTAGCGTTAGTTTCGGAAGTAAACATAGAATGCGGCATGTGTGTGAACGTATTTGGACATTAATTTTGAGTTACTGATTTCGATATTTTACCTTCTTCTGAGAAATAAAAAATAAAACAAATTTGCAATGTTCTTTGGATTTGATACGATTTTGTCATAGTAGGGAAGTAGGGAAATGTTTCTGGGCAATATTCTCACGGGGACAATATTTCGCATGGTTTTGGTCCGGTTTCATTTTAGTATGTCTGTCATTTTCCATTACTTTAGTTGGTTATACCACTTTTCTAAGAATGGATTTATATTTACAGAAACAATAATGAAGTTCGGATAGTTGGTTATTCAGTTTTGAAAGATAATATAAATGATGTTTGTTTTTGAAAGAAATTTTTATCCCTTGGATGATACATCTATTGAGATTGTTTACTTTAACTAACTTGCGTTTTATGGGAAAGCTAGAGTTGTATTACTTCATGAATATTAAAAAAATACATCGAATTTATCGTTAGTGTTTTCACAATTATCCACGTCATCCCATGTTTTCTGCTGTATGAAACTTGAAAAACTTGGATATTTTTTTCAGTAAACTGTCGGGAAAGCTTGTTGTGGACTTTAAGTTCTTTTAATTTATCTTTAATTGTAAATATTAGGGCTAAGTGATTGCTGTATCCTGCGTTAAATACTTGAGAAGTCTATGACAGTCTTCTGTTGACAATTATCTGGCAATGTTTGAGATGAGCCGGAGATGCGAGTGGATTGGATTGTTGTAACAAGATTGAAGGAGCTGATTAGATAATTGAATGGATTCTTGGTATTGTGCGCGGAATTCGATTCCCTGAGGAAATCAATATTGAAATCGCCACAAATAACTGTACATTTCATATATATTTCCGCGTTAAATGTTTAAAACAATTTCGAAATTCAAAAAAGAATTTTAAGATCTGATTGAGGTCTAGAAATACAAAAAACTACAATGCCTAAGTCGGTCAAATAAATTAAAATCACCAATTACTATTTAATTTTGTTATTTATTTATAACTAGCTGATTACCCGGCGTGTTCCGGGATTTTTCGTACTTGTAGACCAATCTTATTGTACTCAGGAAGAAATAAAATCTATTATGCAAGATCAGAATAATTTCACTTACTGTTTTTGAAACAAATGTACAGCATCCTAATTTTACAAATTCGTTATAATTCAAATTTAATGCAAAACTTGATTGTGTACACTGTTTTGAGTTTCACCTCTCGCAGCAACTTTAATTCAACCTTGGATGAAACCACCCTTGAGCAAGCAACGTGAAGTTATCAGTGACAGAAGCGAACCAATCGAAATGTCACTTCCTAGCGTACCACTTCACCCTTAGGAAAGTTAGGCGTATTTAACGCCCACATGAGTTAAATTTGTAGTAATGCGGAATCATGTCAGTTTATTGTTCTCCGCGTGGTCATACGCAGTTTGTAACTGCTGTTTTGACAATAAATGTATTTTTGTCTGAGATACTCCGAAATCTATGGAGTCTTTTTACAAGCTATTTCAAACTTCACTTGTTGTTCCGTATGTTTGGGTCAAATCTTGCAACTGAATTTTAAACCAGTTCCCCTCAACCGATTGAACTGAAATTTGACACACATGTACAAACCCTATGACAATGCAGTATTATGGTGTCTATTTCCAATAAAAACTTAAAAACGTTTTTTATTAACAATTTTATTCCGAGATAATTCGCGGCGAATTATTTCCGGGAAGCTTCCCCTGAAATACTATCAGTCTCTCTCATACAAGTATAACGCTTTGCATAACCTACACTATTTGTTTCAACTTCTTATCTTATCATAACGATCGTTTCTCAAAAGATTTTTATGATATCGGAAGGTGTTTCTCACGGATTATGATATTTATGTTAATAAAAGTTTGTGTTTAAAGGGTATTTTTAGTATTACAAATCAACAAGCAAGATTAATAATGACATAAATAAACATTCTTCTACTAAAAGTCTAAAATAATCAGTAAAAACTTTTTTTTTAACCAAGCTTTTATTTATGCGATGTGCTAAAACGAGTTAACTTTAATAAAACGAGTTTTATTAAAGTGTTGCAATGTCAAATGCTAATACCTCCATACATATTTTACATTAGTGGATTGTAAGAAAAATAAAAGTACTTACTATCTTGATCCCTGAAAATGATTTAATATTTTATGTTGAATTATTTGTTTTCAAAAAGCTTGTTGCGCGAATCGTAAAGAAATTACATACTTCGGCAAGTACTTCCTTACCAACCTGTCACTGTCCTATGATAATAATTGGTATCCACTTTTATGAACTTTGGCATAAAACAGACTGTGTAATTTAATGTGAAATAACGATAAAATTGTGATATAAATTAACTTTATCTGTTTTTAATAGATATGAACTGAAATAATTAATTTTAACTAGTTTTCAGATGGTCGATTGTGAAAAAAAACATGTGTACAGAATGATGCATTTAAATGGACACATCAAAATAGTTTAAAAAAATAATCTCTCTCCTAGTCAGTACTAATCCTATTTCAATTAGGGTCGGCCTTCCTTATACTCTTGCATCATCTTTGGCGGTCCGCTGTCATTCCTTGATCAATGTTTTCTGCTTTTGTAACCTTGTTCTCAACCAAGTTTTCGATGGTCTTCCATGGTCTCTTGTACCCTCTTCCATTTCCTTACACTCCTTTGTCATATGCTCCTCCACCTCGTGCCATCACATGCCCGTACCAGTAGAGGTGTTTCTCGAGCATATTGTCTCTAGTACTAGCGACTTCAAAACTATAGTTGTTTTTAGTTTTATCCATTTTGGTGGCGCCTCCTTCCCAACTGAGCAATTTCATTGCGATAACGAAGTTTCTGCTCATCTTTCCTAATAAGCCAGGATTGAGCCACACAGTAAGGTCAGTGTAAGGACTTTTTTTGTAAACATTACCTTTGAGATGTATAGGCATGAAACTCACAATACGAGGTCTGTTCAGAAAAAAAACCGATCATACTGATTTATAGGCTAGAGATATTTAGTGATATGCGGTTGGCAGCATTGCATTGCACATAACCTCAGCTGTGACCACATGTTCTTGGATTGTTGATATCAGGTTTAGTTTTTATGTTACTGTCATTTGAATGCGACGTGTTTAAGTGTTTATAGCGATTTTTGAAATGTGTGATTTTTTGAGCAACGATGCTTCGTAAAATATTGTGTGAAACTGAAGCTTTCACAGAAGCATTTCATCTTTCGAAAGAAGCTTACAGACATGAAACTCTAGGTCGTACGCAATGATACAAATAATTTTCACGATTTAAAAGTGGTCGTCAGTCAATTGATGATCCTCGATCAGGAACGCCTTCGACTTCCAAGTTCAGAAAGTCAACGATCTGGTGCGTAAAAATCGTCGATTGACAGCCAGAGAAATTGCAGAAGAGGTTAACGTCTCCATTGGGTCATGCCATGAAATTTTTGACTGAAAAATTGAAAGTGCATTGAGTTGCAGCAAAATTTGTTCCTCATTTGATGACTGAAGAACAGAAAGCAAAACGAGTGGCCAGCAACTCCTTGAACAAGTCAATGTCGATGAAACATTCATGCTAAGGATCATAACGGGAGATGGAATACGGTTACGTTATTGAGGCAAAAGTTCAATCACAGTGGGTTGGCAAAAGATCTCGCCCCTAAAAAGCACGTCAGTCTTGTTCGAATTGCAAATTGTTGCTCACTATTTTTTCCACTTTAATGGAATTGTGCATTTTGAATTCTTGCCTCAAGGCGAAACAGTGAACCGTGCGTACTATCGAGCCGTTTTACAACGGTTACGTGAAAAAAATTGCAAAACGAGATCAGACTTGTGGCGAGACAACTCATGGTTCTTGCACCATGACAATGCGCATGCGCACTCAACTTTTGCCAATTCGTCAGTTTTGTGCCAGAAATCAAATGACTGTCCTTCCTCAGCCTCCTTACTCGCCAGGCCTGGCTCCCTGTGATTTTTCCTTGTTTCCGAAATTGAAATCGGGGCAGAAAGGACGCCGTTTTCATACTATTGCTGACATATAAGCTAATTCGTCACAGGCCTCAGCCATTTCAAAGGAAGTTCTCCAGGACTGGCTCGGGAAACGGAAACACCGCTGGGAAAAGTGTGTGAACAGGGGACGAGAGGACTTTAAATGTGGGCGAGGACCAATAATCTGTCAAATTAATAATAGTTTAAAAAATAAGTTCGTTTTTTCTGAACAGACCTTGTATGACAGAGGACTTCCATTTGATCCCAACTGAAATTATTTTATGCTGGATGTCTTTTTCTACGCTTTTCTGTGTAGAAACCGTGGATTCCAGGTATTTACTACTGTCAACCTTATTAAGACCCTTCAAATTGTTGCACTGCAACGGTACTGGGTTTGTTGAGATATGTTGCAAACCACGTATTCGGTCTCTTGTCGACTGACTCTTAATCCCCAGCATTCCAAGGCATTGAGCAATCATCTTAATCTCTTTGGAGCTCTTGTAGGGACTCGGCAGAAAGGACTATATCATCTACACCTGAAATGGCCTAGCTGTGTAGCACAAATATTGTATCTCATGGTGAACTGCAGCCACATATGGCAAATACATCACGGCGAGCTTCCCAGATCCACGGCAAACCTGTCCGGTCAGGAGACGAGAATCCTTATAACCCTAAGTATTTGGAGAGGGCAACATTAGAGTCAAAAGAGGTCTTTATTGCCACGTATGTATCCAGGCTCTTACTCTGCTCGCAATTCGTGTTTACGATGTTTACGACGAGTATTGTGGGGATAGGAACTCCCTGGCACCCCTACGGGTGAGAAAGGGTTGACATGTAAAAATAATGGGAAAATAGGATATTAGTATTGAAACAATAGTTTTCGGTGCCATATACGCCTTCCAAGCTTCGTAAGTTCAGAATCAGTCCACATTAGAGATAATGTACCCCTAGCACCCTTGGGGCAGGGGTGGGAATGAGGGGCAGGTAAAAATAAGTCTAAATAGTCTAAATTCAGCCGTCATGGAAGAATGACACAACTAGCCTTGGGAAGGGGATGGAAATTGATGTATGTGTAGTTTCAATGACATTAGGTAACCTTTCAGACCACATGAGGTGCACGACACCGCTAGAGGTGCGGGTTGGGAAGAGCGTGACACGAAAAATTATCGAAAATGTTTGCAATGAAAGACTTCCGAGAATTCATCACTAAGGGTGACGTGAGGGTTGTAAGGTTGTATGCTAGTTCAATTTTTTAATTTAAGATATTTAAATAGGTACTTAGGTTAATTGTTCGATTTGCAGATCTAGAAGCGTAATGAGATACCTGTTTCTACTTTTTTTATTATTTTTTTCGTATTTATATATTGTGAAAATGAGCCATGTAGTAATTATTCATATTTATATTTAGTCATACTACTGGGCATGAACATTTGTTACATTATAGCTTGTGATAGTTATTTTTTAACAGAAGTAATTTCTATACATTGTTGAAAGCATTTCCAAGTAGTCTTCGTCAAAAATATAGCATTGCTTTGTCCCAATACGCAAAATATTCTTGTTGAAAATCAGTCTTGTGGAAAATGGCGTGAAATCCACGTCCAGATCCTATACCTACATTTAGGGAAGGGGATGCCAGGTAAAAATAATCGGAAATGACATCCGTGACGAGTTAAAGAGTTTTTGGCATCGGTGAGTTGAATGGGACATCCTGACACAATACTCTCGTAGTAATATTAATGGATAACATTCTCACTGCATATCATTGGCAATGTGAGAAAGAATAAAGTTGCACCTATTATAAAATTCACGCGAGCAAATCCGAGGGAACTCTGAAAAATTAATCGAGAAAATACAGCGGTAGAATAATTAAAGCACCTACCTAGCCCACTCGGCAAGCGTTCTCAGGGATACAAGATGTCCCATTAGGAAGTGACAAAGAGTAGGATCGGGGTACGGCCTATTATTTGCGAGAAATATGCTCTAATCTTTCGTAAAAGAAACACAGCTTTTATAAACATTCGTTTAATCATTTTACCCTTAATACAAAAATACAATACGATACTTCACAATTTCCCTTTTACACTTCCCCCCCAAAAATACATGCTACTAATTACTACAAGATTAAACATGTTACAACCTTATAAGGACTGAGCCCGTTTGGAAAATATTAAGGTTTATGATCCTTTTAACAAAGTTCATCATACTGGTGAAATCACAGTTCATCATTTAAACCTTTCTTCGATTACAACTTTCCAACAATAAATGACACAATTGCCACGAGTCTTTGGCCTGCAATCACTTTCACTTGAAGAAATTTCGCTTATACGTGATGAAGCGGGCAAGGTACCGTAAATGGCTCTTCAGAGAATTACCTTTAAAATGATGGCGACATTCAGCACCATACCACCGTGGGATGTTGTCCCTCGGAGGGCATGGATTCCTCGGCCACGGGTTCGTGTTTCAGCCCAGTCGGTACCAACGCCTTCCCCAAATTAGCTGCGGTGCCTACCATTTCGATTCCCTCATCGGATGTTGGATGTCGATTAAAACCATCTCAAAGCACAACTTGATGAAGACGTAAAGGTATCACTGGCTCTCGTAATGTTCAATTTTGCCACTCACCATAAAATCAGATTGTTTTTCAATCACTAGCTCATTGTATCAACTGTTCCGTTCATTAATGTCAGCTCATCTTATAACGACAACAACGTTCTAGGATGATCGAATGTTTTTTAGACAGCGCATTGACACCTGAGTGTTGTGTCAATAGAATATTTCAAAACAGAATATTCTCGAAGATCAAATCACCAAATTCTTTAAATGCTCAGAATGAACTCGGAATGATAACGAACTCGGAATCATAAGAAGCTCGGAATGATCTCAAAATATTCGTAATGAACAGAATGATACTCGTAATAATATTCGAAAAATAGTTCCAGTGATCATAATGAACTCGTAGGAATGCTCTAATAATAATAATCGTAACAATACATGCTCTCGGAATGATCACGAAGCGCCTCCGCTTCATCGTATATAATACGATCCCTACTCTGCCAGAATTCGGCAAAACAAGCTCCTGCCCCCGGTGACGGTTCATCATTTCTAGCCGATTCCTAGCAATTACTCAATCACGTGGTTTTTCTTCAATTGGCTCAACTTTCTGTGACGCATTTCTTTCTTAACCAATAACGGAGCTTAATTTAACTAATACTACTCCGTCTTGTGAGTCAGTACTTTTTCTATTGTGACCTCTAACTGACAATCAACAGATGTGTGACGCACACTTCTTACAAGGGTCTGTTGATTATTAAAAGGAAAAATCCATTCCTCTGCCCTCTGAAAAATAACACTTAAGTTTGACGTGTCTGTTAAACATCATTTTACCCATTGTATGAACACGTGTAACCCTGTCCGATTACCACCCTTCATTCTCCTGTCCCTTTTTCTTAGGTTTCCAAAATTTGGACCTACACGGATCAACACCGCCTTTATTGGTTCTCCCTCCTGCGAAGGGTCTCCGAACAGACCTCCATTTATTCCTTTTACAAAACTCAGCCCACTTGTATTTTTCCTGATTCCTCAACACCTCACAACTGCTTATTTGTTCTCCCTTTCCACAGTGCCTTGACGCTCACTTCTATCGACGACTATCCTTTCATTACTCCATTTTGCAACTTGCCAGATCTTTTTCAGAACTGCTAAAACGTATTATGGAAAGTTACAACCAGATATCTATTATGAACCTCGGGCAGCGCCTTGACACGTACTCAGTGAGGTCCGC
>NNCF01127519.1:175273-212320 GCA_002313205.1 Laupala kohalensis | reverse complement strand
TATATATATATATATATAAAATTATTTATTAACATTTTTATAAATGATGGAGAAAACCTGATTTAAATCAAACGATAAATGAAACACTTGTGAATAATTACATTTATCGCCGCACAGGCAAAAGTGGTTCGAAGATGCACCGGGAGGGAAGGAGGAGTTGAGCACAATAAGCTTTTGAGAAAGGGTCTCCTAGGGTCTTCTTGGCTTGGGTCAGCGCGAACGTGACCCAGTTTTTATGACGGGCAGCTGTGCGAGTATTTTTATAAAAAGGTTTTTAGAAATTCGAGAGAAGGTAATTAAATTCAGTGATAGAAAACGGCCACAAGGCATTCAAAATTAAGAAATTGATTGGCGATGACAAGTTCAGAGGAGAAACGCCTAGAAGTATTTTGTAAAAGAAATGGAAATAGGGACGGGTATTGGCGCCTTCTGCGAAGGGAAAGTTCTGTTAGCAGAGCTGTGAAACGATATGGGTTTCTTTTTTAATTGTAAGAAAGGACGCGGTTGAACGAAGGCTATTCATAGTGCGGAGTAACCCATGCTTGAATAATGCAAGACGAGTGACACTGAACAAGAGGCGCGTAGGAGAAGGGGCGGGGTGTTAACCGCAGGATTGCGTGCTGAGGGTAGGAACAATGAAGACATGATTTTGGACAGAGTAGTGGAGTGGGGAGCGAGGTAAAGTGGCATTGTCAGAGCGCCGAGGGATGAGGTCTCATTGTCAAAATTAAATACTGCCGTGGGGAAGGAAGAGAGTCACGGATCTGGAAAACGTTGGGGAGCAGATGGATGGAAAAACACTAAAGTAGCGTCAGTAATAACAAACACAGCCATTGGCTAAAAATTGAAATACGTCACAACAGGGAGCCAATTAGGGAAAGAAAATTGGTAGACGATTGGCCAAAGAAAATCTACGCCAGAAAAGGGTGGAGTTATTCTCGAAGTTTTTGGGTCACTTAGTGGGGAGGTGATTACTTAAGGAGGAGCAGTGACGCTCCAAACACAACGAGATATCGACAGACATGAGTTATCGAGAGAGAAATCGAGGAACATCACACGATATCAGACTTCACATCAGAGAGATCAGACAATGTCTGCTTTGAGCATCTCTGTGACTGCAATTAGTTTTGTTTGTCTCTTCAGCTATTACATCGGATTGATTACTTCAGTCAGCGGATCATTTGTTAGTTTTTCGCTCGCCGGCGATTAACGAACTACTTGAAATTGAGCTCGTTAACAGTTTATGCATTCTTAATTAGTTTGGCGTGAGTGACAGTCGTTTTACTTTGAAAGTTTATATTTTGCGAGTGATAAACATTTCACTGAATGATCACTGGCGATAAACTGTTCGAGAGCCATTACGCAGTTACATCCTCGTAGATTTGAGCGGGGCGACGATATCATTGACATCCTGCAAGTCCACGTGGAGGGCTATTTAGCGGCAGCGAGCGTACGAGCGACGCCCATGAATGAACCGAGACGAGATGCGACTACATCAATGAAGGAGTGTGAGCCCTTCCATTATGTAGCGGGAGGCCAAACTTACGAACACTAAGGTAATTGCATGAATTGCTGTGTGCAGTACACTGCGAACATTTATCAAATGCCAGTGAATTATAACCAGATGCGTGTGATATTACCAATAACTTTTGCGGCGCATTAGTATCTGTTATTCAGAATTGTGTGAAAGATCAGAAACTAATCCAAATGGGTTTTGGTGTTAAAAAAGTCGAGGTTGTTCTAATGATCACTAATTTGAACAGCTTTTAATTGATTAAAATGATCAAAGGAAACAAATGTGTTTTGTGTTATTGTTTAAGAATAAGATTATGCATTTTAGGGGTACTATTGAAATGGGAGTGTGCCAATGTAATATTTGATGGATAGTGTTTTTTGTATTGGGATGATTGGAAAAGTGTATTTTATGTAAATAAGTAATTAAATCCAAGTTTACAAATTGTTGTGTTTCCTTTATAAAGGATATGTGTATATTTCACGATAAAAAAATGTGCCGAACCCCAACTCTTCCTTTATTTATTGTGTTTTTGGGAAAGTTGAGCAGTTCAGCGTAAGCCGGCCAAGTGGGTTAGGTAAGTAATATTAATAATTTTAAAGACCCCTCCAAAACGTATGTTGCAATTGACGCACCAACGTGTGGTTTTGCTATCTAGTCTAACCCCTCTCTTGAATTTGTTACAATTTACGCACCAACGTGGAGCTTAGCCACTGCCTCCAAAATTTGTTACTATATAAAATAGACCGTAAAATGAAAAGGAAAAAAGGAGGGAAATTAAAATGTTGAAGAATTTACTGTTTATTTAAACCGGGATTGGTAGAGGCTCCTAGACCAGATGAAACCTAATTCACTTGGTTTTACATCGATGGATTGGGAATTTTTCTCCTTTCATCTAACGGTCGGTCAACGTAATCCGAAGAGAGAATACTCGAATCATTTTCTACGTGACTGAGGACAACTTTTGGTCCTGTTTTGAGGAATGGTGTACTTGAACATTGGAAGTAGGCGAATTATGAAAAATGTGCATAAAGGTTGCCCCAGGGATGTTGTAGTGATTCCGATGTTTTAATAAATAATCTACCGTAGTATTAATTTGGACATACGGTGTCCAGTCCTGAGTACTTAGGAGGGTGAGGCTTTGATGAGAGTGATTTACCCGACAATTTGAATAAGTGATTAACTCTGGTCAGCAAGATTGCGTGGTTTCGTGAAGCTATTATGACTGAAGAATGAAGGAACAGTAATCCTGGAAAGTTTCAGATCAATAGATAGTGTATCGAAAAACCAAAATACGCTTCAAACGATCGCGCAGATGGCGGATTGATGGGCACCTGGAATGAGCAGTCATCTCCGGAAATCAAAGGTCTCTTGCGCCTGCACAGTTCTGCTAAATTGAGATTGTCGCTTAAGAGTTATATTATTTAATCAGTATGCGGCAGGTAGCCGCTTTGGCGAGCACGCCGTGTCGCCACCGGAACATTTGTAGTTCTCACTTCTACCAACAGGGCGCACCAATTGCCGAGTAGCCTCGCTCGTGGGGCAAAAGCCAGAAACAATTGACGGTCGTGATCAAAAGCGTCTGCTCTAGTTCACGAGGAGACGACCAAAATACGTATTGTATCTCTTAATTCATTTTAATCACATTTCCATACTGATAACTTTGAAATATTGAATAGTGTGAACTTATTAAGTTAAACGCATTATCGCAAGTTTCTTGACAATGAAACTAAATTTTAAAGTACCAATCAGTTTAATTCGTGTTCAACAATGAGCTGTTTTTTCTTATCGGTTCTCCTTACTCTTGTTGGTAATTGTTAGCAGATGTCTGCTGTTTGCTGCAGAGGTGACTGCTTGGATCTTTGTTTTGTGCAAACAGGTAGTATGAGTAATAAGTCTCAAATACAAGAAGTCATTTGATGAGACGTGGACACAATATTGCGGATTTTAAGGTTACTCGTTGACGTAGTGCCTCCAAATTTGAGTGTAAGGTAGACGTTTCTGTGTAATGCTGCTTGGTATTAAAAACATTAAATAGCGTGCAGTGGCTTACAAATTTAAAAAAACATCGTAAACTTACGATTATAGAAACAGCCATACGTGCTGTTAGGGCGTCACGGAACACCGACTAAAGCAGTGTAACGCCTACTGTTCATACAAATTGGCGTTATCCATTGTTACAAGCGAAGCTTGTAAAGAGCGTGTGACCGCTGCTCAGGTCGCGAGCAAAATGATTAAAACAAACGACGTCTCAAAGGGTCAAAGAACTCTAAACCTAGGAATAAAGAGCCCGATTATCCACAGAGTGTAGATAATTCATCAAAGAATAAAGAGATAGTGCTACGGAGAAGTAAATGAAATAAAACGTTTGAGAGAGCCAGCCAATAGTCAATAACTCCTGTATAAAGTCGGCCAAACGACGTCTCATCAGCCATTCATCTATTTATCAAGAGATTCGCAATATGATCAATGCTCCAGATCGACCAGAAGGAGCCTTGTCCGTAAGTGGCTAGTGGACTTTTTAAACTATACATGTTACTAATGTGCTTTATTCTAGTTTCAGTAACATACAATCAAGGAAATTCTGCATACCGTCTATAAAGTCATCAGTTTCACAACTTTCTTTGCGGTGGATTTAACTTGGAAACGCAGACGCCTGCATTCATTACGACTACCGGAATATGGAAGTCAACGTTCAGAATTGGGTGAACAATCAGGACATAGATTAACTACCACAAACCCAAGAAGGAGATATATGTTCAATTCTCAAAAGTTCTACCACAAAATTTCTACGTCAATTCGTTATTATATACGCTAATAGTATTGGCTTCAATTTCGATCTTGTAAAAGTAATTCAGCTTAAGTCTTGATACAATGTCGATTCAATATATCACATATACAAATCAATTTTTGTAGCTTGTTCGAGTAATGCTGCATTTGTACTTTAATTCTAACCTGTATAAAAATATGAATGATTTATAAAGAGGACATACAAATCATCCATATATCAATTTTGCTAAACTAAGTAATATTGTATATGTAGCTGTTAAGTTTTGATATTTGTAGGAATTAGTTTCTCCTGTTCATTAAATGTTTATTTGCAAGTGAATATATGTGTCGTTGATACCTGCTCTTAATCTGACGACTGATTCAGTCTCTCTTTATGTTTGAGCTGAACCACTCATAACCATAACTGGTGTACATTGTGTTTCACTAGGTATACATATCTTTCTATTGTAGAAGTAACAGCGCCACCTATATTTGTTGTATGGAACTATACACGTGTATTTTGGGATTTAGACCCATATTCTAAACGACAGGGAGTAGTCTTTCGAAACTTGGGGACGGGGTAATAGGGCCCAACGGGCACCTATATACAAAGACATGAAATGAAAATTTGCTACAGGGGCATTACTACATAAATTCTCTATGTGCAAGAGAAACGATTGTGTTTGCATAAACTAATTATAATCTATTTGCATAACCCTAATTTCAGAACGATGTGAGGGAAACCCTTCAAATTTGGTGCCAGGGTAGAAGGGTTTAACTGCTCTCACCATGTAAGGATTGGGAGGAGTCTGTGATACGGACACTATTTGGTGAAATATGACACTTCTGAGGGAAAAGCTACTTTTTCAGTTTTTAGCAATAGGGCAAGCCCAGCAGGTGGAATTCTGATTATCTTTGGAAGGCAAGTAGAGACACCAATAGGCGTACGATGATCCAAGAACGTTATAACCACTTGGAGATAAAAGTGCGTTGTTTTGAATTAGGTCCCTAAGAACTATAAGGCGAGGAGTGTTGCTGAAACTTGGTGGCAGGGTATTAGGCCAAACTAGCACCACTATACAAAGCCAGAAAAAGGATTTTCTCTACAGGGACATTACACGTATTCTCCACGTGCAAGGGGTGCTGTTTCCGCAGAAACACCCCTAACTTGAAAACGGAGTGGGCAAAACCTATCAAATTTCGTGACTGGATAGAAGACCTTAACTGCTCTCACCTTGCCTTGTTTTGTGGGAGGCAGTTTTAAGGGGCTAATATGGTGCGACAGGACTCTTGTGTGGGAAAAGCTTTTTAAAGATTTTGCGACTGTCAGCGCGGCAGGTGGGATCCTAAATACACTTACAAAGCATGTATAGGGGCATGTCTCACACTCATGTGTCAATACTTAACTGATCAATAAGTGTAAGACGACCCTAGGGCGTAAACACACGTAAAGAATAACATGTGATTGTAGATAAATAACATCTCCAACGTGATTAAAAGTATTGAGATGCGGAAAACTGATTTAAACACGAAGATAAGAACCCTATAAGAAATAGAAAAACAAAGTAAAAGGTGATAAGTAGAAATATAATTTTATAAAATTTTATAAATATTATATTGCATTCAAGATGGACAGAGAAACGAGGATGGTGGTCCTATAAAAGATCAGTGATACCACATCGCCACGTGGAAGCAGTAGTTCGCATGTATCTAGTGTTACGAAGGATGATGAGGGTAAGATAGTTACTCGAACGATAAAATATCGAAAGGGGTCACAGGATGATAAGCCTCGACAAGTTAAGAATGAAGGATAGGTGAAGGATTAAGGACTTTATTTGAAGACAATACGTTTAAATGGATTACTGAAAAGCTTTAACAGCAAATAAAAGACTAAAAGAGATATTTAGTCTTTTAGATAAAAAAGGTTTTTTATTTTGTTATATTACTTTTTTGATGGATGCAAGATAGAAGTTATGTTTTTGTCGATAGCGCTGGCATGGTATATCATTTTCGTTCTTGGCATGATTTATTATCTTACAAACTAAGTGAAGTATCATCTCCGCTTTTGAATGCAAATATTTTTGAATCAAATATCTATAAACTAATATCTGGAATTTTTGATACTTCGCGTTCTAGTTGGTAAAAATGGGCAAAAATGTTTGGTGGGTTGCCCTCAACGACTCTTCAATACAGAGAAAAAACTACTTGCGTGAAATGCTCGGCTCTTACTCTTATTTGACGTAAGAACAGGCAATATTGAAACGGGGTGAAAGTTTTCTCTGATTGTAAAATGCTCGGAATGAAATCATCTAATTGTAACAATCACTCGGAAAGAAAACTTTCGACAGGAAGTGAAACACGATCGACAATGTCGCATGCTGTTTTTTTACATATTTGTTTAACATAATTCCAACTAGATGAGCAGGATACTTTTTATCTTCTTAACATATAAAAATAAGATTTTGTTTGCTACCTATGATCGTGAAAACTAAAAGGGTTCCAAACATCGTTTTTTTTCGTGTGAAGCAGAATCATTCAACTTAAAACATCAACTAGATTATAGTTTGATATATAATGCGACGAATCATTTATTTACAAATAAAATATATTAGAGAATTTCACAATATAGTGTCCTATTTTCTGGATATGCAACCCATTAAACATGGCTCTGTGACGCTTATCATTCTAATTCACAAAGTTAGCAAAACGCAAGAACTACGTTATTCATCAATCATATATTCATATCTTACTAGTGTATTAAAATAAGATTTTTGGTACGTTTATTATGACTGATATTGGAAACTAAAAGGGTCTTCGATTTCATGTCTTTTCCACATGATGCAGAACCATTCAACTTAAAATATAGGTTAGAAGTCGAATAAATCATTTAACAGTTTCTTGTCGGATGTTAAAGAAAACCACCCTGGTAACTTAATGGTTTACAGTCTCTATGTCTCGAAGCGTCTTATTCTTGATGTATGTATGATGTAAATGGGAAATGTTGAAGCTTAGCTTGTTTGGCTGGGTTTACCAACTATATGGACTACGTGGAGAGTAGGAGTAATTAGAAATTGATACAAGTATTAATAGGATGTTGATAGGAGGAGGAGGATTCGGTTTTCAATTTTCACGGCTGTATGAACAGGGACATTGAAGTGAAAAGCTACATTTTCTTTCTGATCCTACTTGGAATTGAACCCGGAGTGACTCAGAGGCGAACAAGAATGCCTTGAACCACCGGTGGGGTTTCGTACCTGTGAATTGTGTGTAAAACGCCTGGAAGTAATTACAGGACCCAGGAATAACGATGTTGCAAACGGGGATGTTATAAATTTGTTGTAGAATGTTGTGAATAAAATAAATTGAAATTGTGTGTAAAACGCCCAGAAGTGACAATGGTGTTTTAGTTTTCACTTAGAACTCGCGGAAGATATCCACGGGTTTTCCGTGGGAAGATTGGAAGATTCATTTTGTTATGATGATTGTAAAATTGTTGCAATATAAGAACACTCAATAGATATAAACATTTTTCGTAAAACAAGTATTTTAAACATTGGGTGGCGAGCAACCGGGAAATCCGAAAAAAAGTCGGTATTTTCTGCTTCTGGAAAAGTCAGAGAATTTGCTCACTGCTCAGTGAAAAAAATTAAGAACAATAACACAGATTGTCAAATTAAAAAAATGCCACAAAGTCAAAAAAAAAATTTTCTTCAATTAGCCATTGTAACTGTTCCTTCATTACGAACTCCACCCACACCAGACGTCTTCACCTACTCCCCAAACGCTTCCTCGGCCAGTAGAATCTTCCACGGATAAGGCTACGCGTACAACCAAAATACATCTTCATTTTGCAAAGAAACAGAAAAATACATCACTCAATACGACGACCAACGCGACAACAACAGTCGTAAATACTTCTACACGTTCTTTACCAGAAAAACCGACAAATTCGCCGAATGCATTAAACAATACAGAGCAACACTCCAGTCAAGTAAATGCAAACGTCCCACATCGTTCGCCTATGCAGATCACGGAGACCACGTCCACTTCATCTTTAGATCATCAACCGGAAATTCATCCAGATTTCTTAAACGCCTCGCTCAAACACTTAGCTGGACTAATACCTCTACACAGAAGCTAATCTCACAATACAACGGATCAAGTTCCTCACAAAATTCTTGTAATATATCGTCTGTTACGGTATACGAACATTCCGCGTCTTTGGAGCTGGTTTGGGAGACCTTCTAGAACACATTGGTAATATATTCCACTCTACTTCTGAAATTGACGGAGAATCAACAGAACAAATTTGTCAAAATTACGCAGAAAAAAATAAAACTCTTCGCAATCTAAATAAAAATTTAATGTCTGAAAATCGACATAACCTTATTGATGTTTTAGAAGAGATAAAACAACAATATACATTTCATTCCTATTTGGAATATCTTCGTTTAATACCGCATGACATAAAAACCAGACTTCTGAAGGAACACGGAACTTCAATTAAATCTTATATAAATATGCTTTGCCAAATGAATAATGCTGAAAATAAAGGAGTTCTACGAAATAAACATAATTTTTCGTTTATGAATGAACACTTAAAGGAAAAGCCATTTTTCAATATCACACACATAAAATGGATAGAAAAACTCTTTCAACAAAATAATATAGATCCTGCTGAATTTTACGCACATTTCATTGTAATCCAATCCCGTTAGTTTGAAAAGAAAAATGGTTTCGTACTCGTGGGCGACACCAATATGGGAAAATCTCTTATTATGGAGAGTTTGCTTGAACCAATCCAACCCACT
Organism: Laupala kohalensis; assembly: GCA_002313205.1. Classification (NCBI taxonomy): domain Eukaryota; kingdom Metazoa; phylum Arthropoda; class Insecta; order Orthoptera; family Trigonidiidae; genus Laupala; species Laupala kohalensis. The sequence continues at coordinate 203,227 of NNCF01127519.1, read as the reverse complement.
ACAATTACTAAATCAAACGATCGTTCTGCCTTTCACTTAGATCAACTTCCTATAAGTTCAGCAATACTATTTAATGAACCGTGGATAACACCTGATAACGTTGGCGACTGGAAATTACTCTTGGAAGGGAAACGCATTGACGTAGACAAAAAACATTGACAAAGAAAAGATTTTGCGTCAAATGATTGTAATTACTACTAATACACCATTAATTACTGGCTAACTGAAAATGAAGCTGAACCTTTGTTTGAAAGAATATTTACATACAAATTCAAACATTATATACCTCAATACCTTAATTCGAAAATACATATTAGAAAACCCACACCCTTAACATCACCACCCGGATCAATACATTTTACGGACATGGCTTACCACATTGTATTCCATCTACCTAACATCTGCGTCAATATGTCAAAAATTCAATCTCAAGAACATAAGCAAGATTCACCGGACATAATAAACCCATTCAAACACCCATAGAGGATTTAAATAATCTCAATAAGATTCGATGTGATCTCCAAAAAACATACTGGAAAATATCGGGTTAGTATTAGAATTGCTGCCCTTCTCTTCCATATATGTTACAGAATGCCTGCCGAAACACCAGCAAAACGTAAAAGAACTGAAGGTTCTGAAGATACATTAACATCATCCATTGGAGATGGTGGACTTCAAGACGGCTATGGTAAATATTTACATCCTCAAACATCATACAATCCTACACCTAAATATACAGCCATAACACACGGAACAGTAGTAAAAAAAATATTCTTTCACTCTCAAAACCAAAGACATATATATTACCATATCAGACTTTAGATTTCTGGTTAAACAAAAAGGACACCACAATTGTCAATCCTACCATTGATACATTCATCAATTTATCTGGTCACGCCATTGCAACAGCTTTTAACAATTTCCGCATTACTATAACAAATGAAGCAACAACACGTGAACGACTATTACAATCAGGTGACACAAACTTAAGGACGGTAGACTTTGAATAATCACAAAACCTCATACTAAAATGGATAAATAATGACGACCAACTATTAAAAATTCCTGCTTCTACAAAATACTGGATACCTCTATTCATAGAAAGTATAAGTGAACTTGAAACATCACACAATCTCGATACATTAACAACAGAAGAAATATCAAGTAAACATTCAAAAGGACCTGTTCTTCCTCAAAATCCCGGGGAAGGCAGCTCATGTCAATACGTGCGATCGGTGATTGGCGTTTTTTGAGTCCAGACACAGCAGAGAGTGGGGTTTCCCGTAATGGAAAACGATTTATCTGTGTTCTCTCCATTTTTAGGATTCCTGCTACTCCAACCCCGATGGAGTTGGGCAGTGGACAGCACACCTGCAGGAAGTCCCGGGTTTGAGTCCTGGTCCGTCACAATTTTCACTAGGTTGTTGACTGCAAGAAATGAGTACATTTGGTTAAACAAAATTATTTTAATCGTTTTAACTGGCAATATATTATTTCTATCTTTTACTTGCAGATCCTCCTTGTATCCAGACCAAGGAGAATTTCGCAGAATTTAATGAAAACCGATTAACTCGTGGTACGTTCTAGGACTAATGGAAAATATTTTTATCTTGCAATTATTATTTCATTTATAACAGAAGTATTGAAGAGTTAAAATTAGAACATTTTTTTGTTTTGTATCAAATTGTTTTGTAAATGTTTATTTATGAATGTTTATAAAATTCAGAATATATTAGCTCTTCTACATTTTTTCATTTCTATGTGAAAGAGTATTTGAAACTTAGCGGTTTCATTTGTAAAATGAAAATTTTGTGAATATCATACTCTTTTACCGTTTAATTTATTGATTTCCATTATCTATGTTAGGTTAATGTTGAACGGTTATTGTAAATGATTCCATATCACTCCCTGCTGCTGATGTAGAATCAATGGATGTTGAAGATGACTGAACTTTCCCTGGGAGTGGAGCCACTGGAAAGAGCTTCGTGTGTTCTTTTCAGGATTGCAACTCCTGAAGCAGAACACTCTGCCCTCCTGGACTGCGGCCCTTCCTCCTCAGGGGAGTCATTGTCTTCAATCCCCACACCTTTCTTAACTCCAGCTCCAGGTGTAGAGGATTCTGTGTTGACTTGTCCCAGCACAAGTAATTTAACTTCCTTGTGCCATTCATCCTCGAGTCTCCGGGGCAGGGACTTTAGTTTAAAGAGGTTTATGGGGTTGCCTCGTGGCAATTCACCTCCCCGAGAAGCTCGAGGATGTATGACGTAGCAAAGAAGTTAATGATCGGTACGTTAGGATGACCAGACAGCGTCTTAGCATGCATCCTGTTAAATCTATCTTGAGAAATACGGACAAGCCAAAGTCGGGTAAGAGATATTATCTGAAGACACTGGCCCTGACGGTTCAGAAGAAGAGTTCTTCTTTGTACAGAACTCTTACTCCTATGCTGCAACTGACCAGTTACAGAACTCTCTCCCGTATTCGGCAGTCTATTGCTCTGAATCCGGATGTTTCTAGTCATACTGCACAGTATGGCTGAGCAAAATTCCTCCATGTCTGAAAAGAACAAATTCTGCATTCTCATGTTTGACGAGATTTCTCTCAAAAGCATGTGGATTACGATCTTATGATTGATCAGATTTTGGGCTTTAAAGATATGGCATGTAGTCGCTTTTCTTTCTTTACTGGCCATGGTCTGGTCTTCATGGCGCGTGCTTTGAACTCTAATTGGAAGCAACCTGTTTGAACTCTAATTGAGATTCTACATTAGCAAAGGGAGACTAGGAAAGGCCATTACGGACACTGTTTCTGCATTGCAGGGAATAGGACTGAAACCATTGGCCTAGGTTCCAGACCTTGCGCAGAGCAATACTTCAGCCCTCAGGCCTCGGCTGCAACGACTCTCTCTGGGAGAGATAATCCATGTATTAGGTTGGGAGGTAACAAACTTGTTTTCGCTGATGCACCTCATCTTCTCAAAGTGCTGCGAAACAATTTTCTGAAACATGATGTTCGTTCACTGAGAGAGATGGTTCTGTCAAAATTGCAAAATTTGACGTTTTTAAAAGAGTTCTTAGAATATGAGAAGACTTACTTGGCAACTAATATTTTTCCTAGAAAATTCAGTGAAATTAATATTGATCCCAATTCTAAACAAAAATGGAATTGAAGTATGATACGCAGTTGTTTAGTGTCAATGTAAACTCAGTTTTGACACATTATGGCGTCCGTTTTAAGAAACCTGATGTTTTTGACCTTGCAGAGTTCATTGAGGTGGTAGATGAACTTTTCGATTCGTTCAATGGGTCGCCCAAGGGAGACAATAACTTTTGAGCACTCGTAGCTCAAAAGTCCTCCCACCACCACTTCTGGAACACAGTGGACAAAAGTATCAGTGATTGGAAATTTGTGGTACGATCTCCTGGTGACAAGGCACCCCAGGGTAAATGCTTTTACTACTGGAGGCGCAACGTCATTGCTGTCAAACAGATGTGGAAGAAGCTTGAGGAATTGGGTGTTGATTCTCTTAGCACGAGGAATCTCAACCAACACCCTCTGGAGAGTTCCTTCGGCGCTGTTAGACAGCAAGGAGGTAGTAACACTAATCCGAGTAAGGATGCAAGGTTTTCACAGATATTTTAAAAATCCTCTCTCTAAAATTTTTGCCCCTTTTAACCAGTAAATATTGTAATGTAGTAAATTTAAATATCTCCCTCCCTTCAGATTTGTTGAACTCCATCTCTGAAGGTTTTTTGGCAACGCCCCTTAGTACAATTGACAAAGGGCAGGGAAGCTCTTCCACTGCCTCATTACAGACATTTTGTTCTGTTGGCAAGGATGTGGAAGCTAGCACTAGATGGACAAAGAACTATGCCATCTAGTGATATAGAAATGGCTCTTTTATTCTTTTCTTAACACTAATCATGTCTGCACCACTATTTTCTTGTTTCTCTTGTTTTCAATCTTCTTTTGACTGTCCTCTTTCTTAACCATCTGGTCTTTCTATTTGTAAAGAGTGTAGCTCACCAAATTTATCTCTAGTCAGTGAACTTTTCAAAATTTATATTTCGTTCTTAAATTATTTAAGAGATTTGGGACATTGTTCTTGTCTGAACATCTGCCTGACTACTTGTGCTGCGAGGAATCTTCGACCTATGCTTTCCTGTGACACTCATGGAGATATTCTTTTTGATATTTTTAGGAAATTTGTCTTTAAGAAAAGTATTCTTATACTTGTGTAAATCATTACCTCTATGGTTTCTCTGGAAAGCATAAGTCATAATTACTAATTGTGGGAAAATTTTGTATTAGATTAACATGACATATTAAATAGATTTTAGATTTTATAATGTTATTAAGGAACTGCAATATTCCTGAAGTTTTTTGTGTATAAATCTATTTTTAAATTATTCAGTTCAGTTAAAGAAATTAATTAATTCTAGTCCAATTTTCATGTCTTTTTTCATTAATAATTCCTTTAAAAATTAAAATTCGTATTGAAATTAATAAGTGTATCATATTTAGTTTCTTAATGTGTATAGTGTTTAGTTTCTTGTCATGTTTAGTTTGGTAGATCATGCTTCACATCTTTATTTTTTGTGTAAGTGTCAAAATATGTCTCATTTCCATGTATGACCTTGTGAAAGGTAATAAGTTAACATTTAGTTGAGAATTTGATTTTAGGTTCAACATAGAACATGTTATATTGAATATATTATGAAACATTTGTGTACTTGAGAATTACATGAGTATTGTAGTCCTAGTTGTTGCTAATATATAACTGGTTCATGAATGTGATTATTCAATTTGTGCTTTTGGGGTATGTAACTTATCTCATTCAAAACTAAGTGTATCGTGTGTAACAAAACATATATTTTGTCTTATGTTTGAAAAACATATTCTTACTACAATACACGAAGAAAGTGTTATGAAATGTTAGTGAAGTTGCACATCATTGATATTAAAATATTAATTGCATATATGAACATAAAATTCATTTTTATGAATTATTTTTAAAATATTTTTTTCAATTTCTTTGTTATTTTTCTTCTCTCTCCTTCCAAAGATCAAGGGTTATTTTCCTTCTTGCCTTAAAACTTAATATCAAGCTAGATAAAATAAATCTAAATTCAAATAAAAACTATTAGTATGTGGAATACCTATAAACCGTACGAAGGGATTAAAAAGCGCTCCAACCTGAAAACTCGGGAGATAGAGATTAAAGTTTCCGCTTGAGGCAGTGCAATCGCGCCTTGTTACGCGTCATGCGTTCAACACGTTACATTTGCGGCCCTGACTAACTTAAATTTTTATTAATATGGGTATTTAATTAAATGAAACATCACAAAAACAACCTGAACATTCTAACTTACAGAAATCTCTTAAATTGCTGTGAACCACAACTCTGGTCCCAGTGTACCAAAGACATTCAACTTGCAAGACTCACATACCTCTGAGGTGATCTGATAGAGATTATTATCCTCATATGAGGCGACTCCCTTACGAAGTACTATATTGTAGTTCAATATTGTCCAGTTCTGGAGTTCGCAACCATACAGAAATATCTTAAATTGCGCTAATTACCTGGCGGTTTGGTTCACTACGGGGAGGCGCATTTGATAGCGCAGCGTGCTAAGCAGATGGTCTCGAGTTCGAATCTCGGTCCTATCTCCCATGCCCATTTAACATAATATAATAAACATTCTAAGTTCAGTTCTAACGATTTTGGAGAGCAGTTAAGGTTGCGTAAATACTATGTCACGTTTGTGGAGCGAGTGTCAGTAGGCGTAGTAGGAGACCGTGAGTAGGGGTGGAAGGAACAAGGTCACTACGGGACGAAATCTGGCGTGCTTCGCGCATGTCTTGTACAGAACATCCATGCAACTGCCCGCTACCAACACAATGCTTTTATTGTAAAACACATAGCTATATGTAATAAAAATGTTTTAAGTAATATTTATTGTATATCGTGTAGTGAACACCACGTTGACTTTTTTCGTATTTTTTAAATAATAGAAAAATAAAAAAAATTCACAAATGTCAATATTGTAAGATTTGATTAATTTCACAATTAAATACCGAAAGCGAGCGACGGAGTTGGGGAATGGGTCTCCTCACTCCACAGGATTTAAAAGCTCACCGTTGAGCAAGGGCGTGAGAAACCAACGCGCAGATCGCTACAAAGAAAACACCCACATCTGGCAGGGACAGTGACCCCTGCCCGGCGAGCGAGAACTTGTGGGCAAAAGGTTTATGACTCCATAGAAATCGCGGCCAGACTAGGGTGCGTTTCGGCAAGCCGTCCCAGTAATAAAATTAAGGGATTGTTAAAGGAATTCGCCGACGAACGAAGCAAGATGCGACTTGCTTGGAGAAAAAACGTTACGAAACGGAGGTTGAGGACGATTCGTAAACACACCCGAGGATTGGCGGATAAGAAACGAATATCACTCAAAAATTCCCAATCAGAACCAAAGCGTGGGAGTGGGAGTAGCGACGCTATTGGGAAACTCCATCACGTGAAATTTGAAATTCGAGGATTTTGGAAGTGGAAGAAGAGATGTAAGGGGGAGAAAGTCCACTTAAGGATTGGGAAATCATTCTTTTCTCTCTTTTGGTTGAGTTTTTCGCGAGCAGTCAGACGCTTCTTTGATGCTGCGTGAGCGCAGACACTTCTCAGTTTTTTAACGCGAGTAACAGATACTTCTGTGATGTTTCGTGAGATCAGACACTTGGTTGAGTTTTCGAGAGTGACAGACTTGTTGATTTTTCTGGAGCCAAGCCACTACTCAGTTTTACTATTAAAGTTATCTGATTAGGTCATAACATCAGATGAGATCTCTGAGTCGCTATTTTCCAAACTAATTCGTTAAATTTTTGGCGAACATTTTCGGCGGCGGAATTCAAACCCATGTGGCGTAATTCGTACGGGAAACAGACAATGATGGTTCGTGTCCGTGCTACGCCTGAGGGCATCCAGACCGCGTAGCTTGAGGGAGGAAGCTACCACCAGTCGAGCCATCGCTGGTGACATCACCGACCCGGAGTCGTAATTGAGAGCGGGACCAGGTCAGATTCCCGTGGGGTCGACGCACCCTCCACTCACCACTGCAGTGTTTGATCGAGCATCGGCACGAGGTATTTTTACGAGTGTTGGTGGCATCCAACATGTATCGCAAGGCGCTATTGCGAGAAGAAAAGTGGCGTATTTGTTGATGATGAGGGCCAAGACTTCTGAACTGCCGAACTTTCTGATTAACATAAAGTGGCCATTTTTTGAAGAAGAATGAAGTTGATTTTAATTGTAAATGTAAACTGTCTAATGTAAATCTTCTCAAGAGACCTAATTTATCAGTAAATTCAGTGTTAATTTTATCAGTAAATTTGATGCTTTGGAAAGTAATGAAGCTAATTTTGTTTGTTATTTTAAAATTGTTTAATATGAATGTTTGTTGAGAAGCCTAAATGGCTAGTAAATTCAGTGTATTTTGTATTTCATGTGATAGAAAATAACGTGTGTTTTGGGGGATGCATGGGTATTTTTATAATATATGCTTTGTATGTGATTTATGTTCAGTAAAATTAATGAATTAATTAGTCGTAAAGCGTTTTCCTGTATGTGGAACACCAGGATGGCTTTTTCCTTCAGATAAATAATGACGAACCCGAGTACCTGTGGACCCCTGAGGTAGAACTAGTCGAGGCGCCTTCCCAAATTAATTAATTTTTAATTCATAGGCATGTTTTCAGGAAAGGTTTTAGTATATATTTTGTTACTGTAGGAACAACTAATGACAGGGAATGACTATATTTCTGAATCAAGTCGGGAAAAATCCATTTTCGGAGAGATATTTTTGCAAACACTGCTTAAACTGTTTGAGATTGGTGACAGCAATGAATGGCAATAATGTTCGTCTCAAAGTGTTATGGGCGAGGAGTTAATTCGTCCTTATAACAAAGGAGAAGGGGGGACTTAGACGTTTAACTAAGCAATATAGATAAAGGATAGTAGGATGTTTTAGTACATATCACGTTCTCATAACAAAACACTTTTATTACAATAATAATACATAGATGTATATACACTGGGTATATCTAAATATTACATGTGCTGAATTACGAATATGTGGAATTCAATCAAAATTGAGGTATGACCATTCTTGGCGCATACATGCAAAAATCCCCTCTAGAGCACANCTTCCCCCCCCCCCCAAAAAAAAAAAAAACACATAATATCTGGAAATAATAAAAGAATAATTTTAACTAAAGAAATGACGTAGATGTTTTTAGAAACCATATATATTTGGACGGTATTTTGAAAGCTGGGCCAAACCTGAATGAGATACATACAGAAATTGATAATAATAGTTATTAGCTTAATGAATATAAAGTTTGGTTAGACTAACATCATTAGTTTAAAAGTTATAAGCAATTGAATTGATTCGTCCCTTATTGCCTGCTACGGTTACTTTAGGTCCATGGTCTTACGCGGAACTTGATAAATTGCTGACCTCGTTTGCTGGCAGTAGCTGATGTGATAGCAGGTGACGGCTGGAAATGCTGAAGTCGATGGTGCACTGAAACTTTAGAAATAAATATAAGTTGAAGGTTTCAGTACTCCGACGATGGTTGGCGTCACACTGCCATTTGAGCAGTATTTCGATGCTTTTGCCAAGACGAAGCCACAGGGCAGCAGAGTGACGTTGTGTCACCTAAATATTGATTATGACTGCTTTACTACTAGCAGTACTTGACGTTTACCCTTACAAACGGGGAGCAGCGTTACTTCTTACTTGTGAAGATCGATAATGAATGCTAATGAGTTGATGAGCACTGCTCCTTATATAGCGCTGAGGTGGGTTTCATTGATGCGCAGCACAGAGTGTTTATAAGGGGAGCGTTCTATAATCATGCTCCAAAGAACGCTTATAATTTTTAAAGAACTTCTTATGACACGGAACTTCTATATATACATGTTGTCCACAAAGTTATGCTTGCACACGATGTTCCAAAAGTTTTGAAGATAAATTATTACGAACGTCTGGTTCGTAACACAAAGAGTTCTACATAAAAGTCACATGTCACGCTACAACACATGTCTATCTACGAAGATAAACCTAAATTATAAAAAAAAATTAAAAAATAGACGTGTTAAAATACTTCAACTTAACAGGGTAATTCAAATAGGTAAAAAGAAATCCCCTTCAAATTAAATGAGTTCTTTGTTTTGTGCATTTAAGAAATATGAAAACTGTCCTTAAATCGGAGGATTTGGACATAGTTTAGATTTTACGAACGTTTTAGTTTCACTTATCCCCGCCACCGCTCCATGTGTCCCCTCGGGCAAGAATTCGACGGGCCTGCCATCCGGCCATGAAGGTGCTCCACGCGAAGACTTCATTTTAGAATTGTCATTTTCGACTGTTTTAAAGTGTGAAGAAGAGTTAGGGCGTAACATAACACAAGCGCACGTGCGTAAATAGGGAACGTGTCTCGTGGTTTGATATAACATTTATGAATTACATGATGACACTCGACGTAAGGAAATTCGACGTTTTTCAGGAAGTGCGGAGATGACAGGATTCTCATCGCCGCGTTTTCAGTGGCTGATGTTGTTCGTAGACACAATTTTAGCTGTCACAGGACTAAATAACATAAAAATGCCAACGTAAAAAAGACAGGTTGCAAGTAAATTCCTTATTCAGGTAGTTTAATATCATTAATTCTGTAATACTCTAACACATTTAGTGGGGGGGGGGGTAATACACACCACAGCGAAGTCTTTCATTCGGTAAATTTTATTCTGTAACTCCATATACCTCTCCGTGATGAGAGAAGATGTAATCCCCTCACATCTTCCTCCTCAGTTGTCGCACGCCCTTCTTCACTTATTAGTGTTTACATCTTCGAGAACGATGCAACTGTGGTGAGTCCCCGCAGAGGCTCTCAGGTTGGCCGATTGTCGAACCGGTACGGGGTTCACCGCATGGGGGGGAGGTTGGAGGGTGGTTGGGTTTCTTTGGGAGCGGCCTTGAGTCAATCAAACGCAAGATGTGTAGAAGCTGTTTACTCACACTCAGAGAAGGAGAACGCGTCGCAGGTCAGGGAGTGAGTGAGCTGAAACCCATCAATGCGATCATCGTCCGGTGGTTGGTGTGGCGGCTGTCTGACATCCAGGTCCGTGCCCAGGCTCGGCGGTTGAGGAGAGTTCCGCTTCTCCCTCAGCTCGGTGTTCCTCCTTCGGTACTCAGGGCGGCCCACGTCTCCTTGTGGCCTCTCGTCTCTCGGTGCCCTCTGACGTCGCTCGGTGGTGTGTGTGAGATTGAACCCCGGGACCCCTTCCTTATGCATGTTAACCAACCGTGACGTCACCGCCTCCAGACCCAGTTCAGCCCTCTCTGTCTCCCTGACCCAGTTCATACAAATAGCTAACATTCCTTTGTATGTCTACACCAGCCAGTCCATGTTAATACATCTTTGCCAATCTATCTTCACGACACAACCCTTTACGTTGAAACGAACTCCAATCGTTGTTTGTATCGCCACGTTTTATGCAATAAAAGCAACTAAACAGTTCGGCATAAATTAACAATAATGTAATATGCTCAACGAATATTCTCGTTTGTATGCAGTTTCTGACGAAAAGTGAATTTTTAACATACACGATAAGAAAGCAAAAATCATACTATTCCTTGTAACATACTTCACTTTATCTCAGAAACTAAGAAATTGAATATTTGTTATGAATTTTACAATATTATAATTATTTATGACAGAAAACAGTACATCTCCGCAGTAATTTTCATGCAGTATTAGCCGTGTCCTTCCAGCTTCATACGGGACATTTTTTTTGTGATACGGACAGTATTCGAATGTAGAAGGGGGAACTTTTGAATTTTGTTTTGTCAGATTTCATTACAGTGCCTTATAAAAGTGTCCACAAAGTTTCATTATATCCAAGAGGGAGGCATTTAAAAATGATCTCATAGTTTTTTAACTTTTGTATTTGATTCTAATTATATTGACCTATATACATTATTCGATTTTTTCTTATAATAAAGATTTCTAGTGACCGTTTCTAGGTATGTGAATTAGCTATGTTTGCGTACAAAATTTGAGGTCTCAATTAGTTATAGTGTAAACAAATACGTAAAAACTCAAATTTCACTCTTCTTAAATTGTAATTTTAAAAATGTATCTTATCTGATGCTTACATAACAAAAGTCACCTGGAAAATTAATACGTTTCCTTACAAACATTTTATCTTCACCTTCCCCCAGAAACTAAAGCATTATATGTTGATTATGAGTTTTACAATATTATTAATTCTGTCCGAATAGATCTCGACGCTACACTCCCTAAAATTGGAAGGTGGTAGTCAGGGGCGCACCCACGGGGGCGGGAGCTAAAGCCCCCTCCCAAAGTATCTATTTAAGAATTATTCTGTAAAACGAAAAAAAAATAACTACCAAAGCGAAACTACATAGAGCATAATTTTATGATCAAAATTGATTTATAGGCATATACATGATTATGCAAATTCTCCGACTTCGAGTTAACCTCAGAAATTTTTGATGAACCCAGGTTCCAACCACGCATTTCACGCTCTGCCAGGGTCTCTGTAAATCTTTTTGAAATTTTTGAATCCGCCTCTGCCTTAGGGCCCTTGATCGGAATTGATGGGATGGTCCCTTGCTTGCTTCCGGAGAGTAAATTAGTTTTTTTTCCCTCCACGTGGTCATACGCAGTTTGTACTGTTTTTTGACAATAAATTTATTTATTTATTCTCGCAACGTAAACAGAAAGATCAGCTTACAATCAGCTCCCATTCCGGAGACATTCTTCTCAACCTTTTTTCAGGGGTCAACACTTCCTTCATGCGGACCTGTATGCATAAGTTTTACGCTTTGAGGCGATATCAAGAATAGTTCTCATTTATCCAAATACATTATAACATTTTCTGTTTCCTCTTTCGGGGTTCCCCTCGGGTAGCCACTCTGTCGCATGTATAATACATAACCCGATTTTCTATTAGAAGAGGTTTTTTACATGTTCATGTTTCCATGCTGCTCTACTGCTAGACAGTTTATCATTCTGGGACAAATATAACTAAATACTTAATTCAATTATTAGTCATTCTTGTACTTTACGAAAGATTATGTTATATAATCACGCCAAAAATACGATCAAAATTCGTGATAGAAAACTATAAAGATATGTAATAAAAGAGTATCAATATGCTCTTTTCCTGAGTAACGTCTCTGAGAATATTTAAAACTATTATAAAAACACTATTGGGGGTTTGAAAAATAGAGGTTTTTTGGAAGTTTAGAATGTTTAATAGTTAAGTATGAAATATACTTTTAAAAATAGCATACATTAAAATAAAAATCATAACTATGACTTTGTAATTTTTAAACTTTATGGACATATTAATATGATAAATAATTTCAATTCATTTTCGAAACTGATGAATAAATCGTAAAAACTGATGCTGTACAGTTTTTGACCGCTGAATAAGCAGATGCGAGCGTAGGAGACGGATCGGAGGGTCATCTCATGTCTATCAAAAAACCGAGAGACTCATCGCCTTCGCGTAAACGAAGAAGTGACAACAGATACCTGCCTCTCTATCTTGCAATGGTAAAATTACTCAACAGACAGCTGATCTAGAAAACAGTGTTGCACTGAAGATTCATTGCTTTGCCTCCAGTGTATTAGTTTATTGTGATCGGAGCTGAATTTTGTATCTCGTCTCTTTCTCCCATGTATCACCGTTCGGGAACCTGCGTGTTTTTTGTATTAGTGCTTTACCCGATTTGTGAGGAATTAATCAATTTTACTGTGTTGACAATAGTTTTTGCGTTTCTTGTGAGCCATAACCTCTTAGATATAACAAGTGGACAGAACTTTGCCAAAAAATATTTAAAATTTAAAAATTAATGTAATAATCAAAATATCTTTAGTGATGTGCAACTGTAGTGGATCATCTGGGCCGTAGTTTGATAAAGCGTCAAGCGTTGGCGGAGCGTTACTGCGTGCGGTTTAATATAAGAAGTGAGATGAAAGAAAAACTGTCGTTTCTCGAATTGTTCGTTGGTATTGGCATTTTTCATATAAATTTTGTTCACGAATATTTGCAGTCACGCACACCTATACTCGTTACGAATTATGCAACATTTTTTTTGAGGATTCTCATGACCTATGTTTCTTAAAATCGAGTGACAAATCTGCTAAACGCCTCATCCTTTTACGTTATATATCTTACAAGTGAAGTAGCGGACATGTATCTAAGGTGCTTATCCGGTGAAATAATTCGATGAAACGTAAGAAACCTCGAAATCTCAGTTTAGCGCATATGATTCTAAATATATATGGAATCTGAGTATGGTTCTCTAAAAATTTAAAAGTTCAAACTCTATTCTTCTACTTTCCTAATTTTTAGGTGCTGAAATATAAATTAACCCTAATTATGCATTGTTATCTCATGTAAATTTATACTTTATCAGTAAAATGGATACAGATGATGAACATTCTTTTTACTTTCTCATACACATGATCTAGTGACAGTATTGTAACCAAGAAAGAAAATCGCGAGATTTTGACGGAAATATTAGTTTTTAGTGTTTTTGATACCGAACGTTTTTTAACACGACGTGCGTAATATCGTATAGCCTGTAAAATATCGGAAGGTGGCTGACCACCTTCATTGGCACCACTTCTTCGTTCCCAAACGTCTTGACCCAGAGTTACTCTCTGACACATTACCTTCTGCTCAAACCAATATCCTTATCCTTCGCGGACGGAATGGTTCGCCTACTGGATATTTCTTAGTGCAAACTATTTTTTACCGTGCATGATACATGGAAATGGTTGCTTTTTTCTTTGTATAGTTAGTTTGCGTTCTATTTAGATAAGAGTCTTAAAAGTGTATGAGAGAGCGTGTGCATTGGTTCTACAACAGGTTTTACATGGAGTTAGGGTAAATACGAGGGATAGATTTATAAAACATTTTTAAATTTTTGGAATATAATTTGAAAGTGAGTCTAAGCGAAGGGGGATGGAGTAATTTTTTTTGGGGGGGAGTTGCCAATTTATAGGGGGTGGGGTGGGCACCTCTGTTTATATGCTATCGAACCTATGTTTACATTCCTCTAGCCCCCCCATAAATAAATCCTTGGTGCACCCCTGGCGGTAGTAATCCACTTCAATTTTTTTCAGTATATTCCTTATTTCATATTTACTCACTTAATATTCCAAATATATTGTATATCATTCTTTTGTCGATTAGTGTACTCTTCTGCCTCATATAATCATGGGTCTCTCGGGGACATATGTGGTATAATTTCGAAGAACATGTTCCGGAATTGCATTCCCTCGCGACAAATACGTATTGATGTAGTCCTTTTCATTATCCCATGTAGATAGTACGTATTCGTTTTTTGTTTTTTTTGTTTGGGGCTTTAGGGCTCGTCAACATCGAGGTCATTAGAGCCCATAGTACGTATTCGAAGGAGTATATGTCCACTCGCAATAGGAATTAAATCCACGATGAGGCAAGAGACGGTTGGATGAAGAAACTACTAGCAGTGCCCGCACCTGAATTCCCAATTTTCGTTTCACGACGCTATTCCTTGACCAATGGATATTCCTATATAAGTTTTGAGTTCATTTTATATCCGTATGGGCGCTACAAGTGGACTTTTTCAAAAATCTTAATTTCAGGAGATACATTTACAAAATGTGGCAAGCTGTAAAGAAAAAAATCATTACCAATTAATTTAGCTCCTTGAGTGGTGTCATCTATTGATTTTGATTTACACTAGACTAACGGGACATTTAGCCTAAAGCGCGGGCAGAAGCTACTTGAATGAAATAAATGCAACTAGTCTCTATTGACTAAAGTACAACCGTCAATTAGAACACCTCATTGGTTGTAATCAAACTACAACAGTCTGCAGCATACGCTGTAGTTTGAAAACCGCGGGAGCTATTAGTTTCTAGATTACCCACAGAAAGCGCTAACTGCAGCTACGGCGCGGCAAGTAATGTCGGCACCGAGCTACGCCAGCGAGCACCAATAGGAAGCGGACGACTGCTACTAGCGGCGGGAAAGCGGCCGCTTATAAGCTGCGCGTGCAGCGGGCAGGCAGAACAGAACCGAGGCGCTTAAGTGACGGACCGTCCTTCGGAACCAAATCGCGTCGCAACTTACGTCACGACGGAACTTCCACTTGGCGCTACTACGGCAATTGTCTACTGGATTTATGGAACTTCGACCATCAGCCATTATATTCCGGAATTTGTACGTGTATGGCTATTGGAAAATAAAGTGGTTTTGTTACTAACGAGTGGCAATTATTAACGACGTAACACGTTCGCAAGCATTCGAGCGATAAAGACGTGGAACAGACAGTTTTCGGCAAAGTAAACGTTCACCGGCGCCCGCGCTCGAAAAGACGAATTTAGAGTTTCGATCGTGAAGTGAGTGATTTCAGTTGCGGGATAGCTAACAGCGCTGATGCTGGTCACACACGAATAGCGGGAATGTGCCAGACAATTGGTGTAACCATAGAAAACCTTGTCGTGGCACTAATTCGACTGAAAATAAAAACATTTCTAAATTGGAACTATGAGGTCTTCTGTCTAAACGAGTTCGAATCAAGAAACAATATTGTATACCGTGCTGCGACACGCTCAAGGCAGGGATGAGGCAGAGACAAATGCTGGACGAATGAAAGTGTGTGCGTTCTTGTAAATCTAAAACTTCGTTTAATAAAGTGATTTATTAAAACATAACATGGCGCTCCAGCCGAGACGAACAGTTGTTTTAAGTAGTGTATAAAATTACAAGTGACAGTGCTTAATGTAATGTTGGTGTAGAGTGTCGTTAGCTGCTGAGTATCGTGTGTCGTTTAAAGGGTTAATGGCTTCTACAACATCAAGACAAGAACAAATAGTAAATACAGGTCCTGTAACAACTACAGCTACGATGTCGATGTCGGGCTTAAAACCCCATCTCCGTCCGCACGGACCTGCTTCTCGCACACGTGGGGTTCCTATCACTCCGCGGACCTAGAGACATACATGTAAGTCTCTACGCGGACATGTAGGTCTCAACGCAGACCCAGACCGCGTTCCAGTTCCGAAGGATACGTGTCCGGCTGGCAGTGGGAGTTAAGCCGGGTTTACACGGGTTCAACAGGCGAGTTCGACTGGCGAGTCCAGCGTAATGTATAGAAAACGCAGTAGTGACACAAAGCCCTTTTAAATAAACTTCCCTTCAACCCTTAAGGAGCTTTGGACTGGGGGATAGTCCCCAGATTTCGGTAGAACAGGAATCGGGATCTTAATCCTATTTGGAGATGACGTTTGGTTGTAGGAAAATACACAGTATCAAAAATATAAAAATTCAGGTCACAAGAGAATATTACTGCAGAACGAGAGAAATCCTGAAGACCGAACTCAATACAAAAAACAAAATCACAGCCATAACATCATTTGCTGTACCTGTGATCCAATACACCTTTGGAATATTAAAATGGACCCAAGCCGAACTGAAAAAGCTAGACCGACAAACAAGAAAATTAATGAACATGCACGGAGCCCTCCATCCTACAGCAGATATAGATAGGCTATACATCCCAAGGAAAGATGGAGGAAGGGGAATGCAAAACATCGAAATAAGCCACAATATTGCCAATGTAGGTC
The DNA here is from genome assembly GCA_002313205.1 of Laupala kohalensis. Classification (NCBI taxonomy): domain Eukaryota; kingdom Metazoa; phylum Arthropoda; class Insecta; order Orthoptera; family Trigonidiidae; genus Laupala; species Laupala kohalensis. Next base: position 186,517 of record NNCF01127519.1, on the reverse strand, counting down.
TAATACACTTTTTAGAACTAAAAAAAATGAGACAAATTTCTGGGCATGGTGTATCGACAGCTACAAAAACATGTCACCAATGGTGGAGGAACCATCCAACGAGAGAAAACAGACATTCCCAATACACACCAATTTGAAATAGTCAAAACCATAAAGAGAAGAGTAAAAGAACAAAGGATAACCGAAGCAATCACAAGGTGGAAAGAAAAATTGATGCATGGACAGATACAAAGAGAAGTAGAAAAAGAAACAATTAACAAAGAAATGTCTTGGAAGTGGCTCACCCATTCACACCTGAAGAGCGAAACAGAAGCCCTCATTACTGCCTGTCAAGAACAAGCTATCGCAACGAACTACATGACGGCAAAAATCATGAAATCCGGCAAAGACCCCAAATGTAGACTTTGCCGAATGCATAATGAAACAATCCATCAGGCTGTCCAATACTAGCAAAAAAACCTACCTAGATCGGCACAATGCAGTAGCTGTTCTCCTGCACTGGAGCATCTGCAAAGAATACATAATAGAAGTAGGGGGAAAATTGTACCAGCACATCCCGGACCCAGTGATTGACACACCCGAAATCACTATTATATGGGAAACCCAAGTTCACACAGACAGATAAATAAAAGCCAACAAACCAGACATTACCCTGAAAGATAAGAAAGAAAGATAAGTTATGCCTTCTCATAGATGTAGCAATACCATCGGACTACAACATAACACAAAAAGAAGCAGAAAAATATCTCAAGTACAAGGACTTACAAATTGAAATTCAAAGAATGTGGGGAATGAAAGCGAAAGTTATACCCATCATACTCGGGGCCACAGGACTGATATCCAACGCCATCTGTGAAATCATAAAAGAAGTCCCTGGTAACCACAATCTCCTCCAAATGCAGAAAGCAGTCGTGTTGAGTACGGTACACATAGTGCGAAAAGCGCTATGACAACTTGTGAGAAGCACCTCAGGTGCATGGTTTGCACCCGGTGTCTCCTCCATAATATTACCATAACAAAAAGTTATGTGATGAAGAAAAATAATAATAATATTAATCGTAATAATAATTATCGTTATAATAATAATAATCGTAATAATGATAATAATAATGACAATAAATTTATTGTCAATAAAGCAGTACAAACCTAGTATGACCACGTGGAGGACAATAAACTGTTTACTCTCCGGAAGCAAGAAGGGACCATCACATCAATTCCGATCAAGGGCCCTAAGACAGAGGCGGATTCAAAACTTTCAGCAAAAATTCCTAGATAAGATAAAAAGTTAGCTGCGAGTTATAATACTCAAGAATGTCAATATGTTTGTAATTTAACGCAAAAATTTACATGTACAAATTATTATCGAACTATAGATTATTCTGAGTGTTGTGTTTAAGAATTGAAATAACACTAAATTCACGATTTTATGTTACAATAAACACGCTCCAAGACAAAGCCTAGAGAACCTGTATAAGAAATCCGCCTCTACCCGAAGGAAAACCAGAGAAAAACCTGGGCCAGGATGGGGTTACAGAATTAATGTACACAACTGTGCCAGGGTTGAGTACACATAAAAGTAAGTTAATATGAATCACAAGACACAACAATCATACAAGAAAATAGTTTTTGAAATGTTTATAATTTATTTAAAAAGTACTACAGCAATGGCGTGATAAAGTACAAGACGGATTTAACGTTTATTAAAATCAATAAATTCTTTTACATTGCAGAAGCACTGGTGCAGGAGATAGTTTTTAACCGCGGATTTGAACAGATTCAATTTCATTAAATCTTTTATATTTTTGGTCAGGGAATTATATAGAACGGTTCCCGAATGATATGGTCCTTTTTGGCAAAGAGTGGTTGACACTAGGGCGATGAATATTATTCCTATTGCGAGTATTGTGTTCGTGAACGAGACTGTTTCGTATGAAGCAAGGGTGGCACTTCAGTAATTCGGTCTTAACAAACACGGCCGTTTCATAAATATAAATGCAAGGAAGTGTTAAGATATTTAACTCCTTGAGTAAAGGTTTACAAGTGTTTCGGGGGTGAGATTAACAAATTATCCGAACTATCCTCTTCTGAATTCTGAAAGTTTGAATTCTCTGACCGGAATTGCCCGAGAAGGTAATGCCGTAACGTAAATGGAATTAAACGTTTGCAAAATATACGCCACGGGAAATATGTGGACTAACTACGTTAACTATGATTCGGAATGCGTAACACAATTTGCTTAATTGGTAATTAAGATTGTTAACGAGACATTTCCATTTGAGGTTGTCTAGAATATAGAGACCTAAGAATTTTGTATTCGTACCAGTTTTTAATTGTGTTCCGTTTAAAGAAAAAGAAACCTGGGGTAAAGATTTTCTGATACTATTGTGAAATGACACAGACATTGTTTTGTCAGTGTTTACAATGAGACAATTTGCATGGTACCAAGCCGAAAGGTTAGACAAAACGTTTTGAGCGTTGGCGTGTTTACATAGTAAATTAGTGTCATCAGCAAAAAGAACCATTTTACAATACGATGTGGATGATGACATGTCGTTCACATACAATAGAAAGAGTATAGGGCCGAGAATTGAACCTTGGGGTACCACGCAAGTTAATGGCTTTGTTTCTGAAAGACAACGTCGGCAATTCCAAACTATTTTATTAAACTACTGAGTCTACTCGATTGGCTAGGATACGAATAGAACCAGGATTATTTAAACAGAGAATCACCAAATTAATTACTATTTAATAACATTAGATCATTGGTTACAGCTGCTACCCGTATCCCCAGTAATATACCAGACTACATTACATATACATAATAATCAAGCGCCCGAAGGACGCTAATTGATCCACAAAACAGAGTAAACAGATCATGAATATAATGATCTAGTAACGGAAGGATATTAATTGATCCACAAAACAGAGTGAACAGATCATGAATATAATGATCCAACATCAGAAGAATTTTAATTGAAGTTACAAAATGAAAATATTCCTGAATGAATTTACGAAGCACGCGCCGAGACGCGTGCCCCGGAGTGTGTCCCTACACACTGCCAATGCGTTCACCCGTCGGCCGCTTGGAAAGATTTCAAAATGGACGTCTTGGGGGGCGGACGGGCCAATAAAATGCAGATTAGTTTCAAAATGATGTCACCATGGAATATATTTAGAATGATGTCATGGTGCTCATCCTCCCTTATTGGCTGGCCAGAAGGGCTACTACAGCATTTCCTGAAATCGTTCCGGTGTGGCACCTTTCCCACGCTCGAGCATTGAACAACCGTCACCGGGAAGTCATGACTCTAATTTTACAGTGACCGTGAGATTTGGAGTTGCTGGCTGTTGCTTTTCCACGTCAAAAATAATTATGACTGCACATAATTTTATTAACCATCAAGATTATAAAATACAAAAATATAAAATTAATAGGTAGATGGGGAAAAATAAGTAATTGTTAGCCGGGGACTGTAACACTATCCCCTTGTCCATCTAGCAATCGTCCCGATAGCTGAAAGTGGTAGTTGGTAGTGAGCGAAGAACCAGCAAAATCATAACGATATATCCCCCGTCCATCTGACAAGCGTCCCGCCTGTTGAAACTGCAGTCAGCGAGCGAACATTGCAACTGAATTTCTCCCACACTCATAGTACTTCGTGTAATACATACAAAGAAAAACAAAGTTTTGAGAAAAGAAAACTATCTAACACATTATATCATTCGAGTTTTAAGAATAAAAATGCTGGCTAAAAATTTGTGTAGAATAAGGATCTGATATAATCAATATAAATTGATTGTTATAATTAAATATATATAGAGAGTTTATCCAAACAATTCCTGCCAAATTTACTCTGGTTAAAGGTTTCACGACAAAAACAAATTCTCCTGGCAAGGTACATCATGGTAGCATTGGATGGAATATAACATGTGAGAATAAGGAATTTCCTATTTAAAAAATCTGTTTCAAGAGAAATGAATCTTCGCCCAGGCTTCTTCCACCGAGTATCCATCTTGAACATCTAGAATTCCGCCTATCTGGCGTGGCATCTTGTTGTGTGGCCCTCCAAGGTTGACATCACCGGTCTTCCGTGTCACAGGTTGGAATACTGACTACTATACTACTGAGGAGGAGACAGTAGGTATCTCAAGTTTATATTAGTGTCATTGTATCCAAAGCATAATATACAACATAACATCAATAAATTGCATATGTGCTGCACTAAACAATTTGTTACACTGCACTAAACAATTTGTTACACTGCACTGCCATACTCGACAATGCACCCAAGTTACAATAAAAAAGGAAACAATTTCAATGTTATTAATGTAAATTACATGGTCTAATTACATTCTCTGATACATTCATCCTACATAATATTCTGCATTTACACAACTCAAAAAATCTATAAAATACACTGACAATGACACAGAAAAATACATTATTTCCTCAACTAGGTTCATGAGAATTGAGAGACTGACTCGTAGTTTTAGTTACATTTTCCGATTCTAATCGTATTCAGAGCTCTTTCCTTGACAGAGTGAGAACCAGGTATATTATCATGGCTGATTCACAGCAGATAATTCTAAGTTATTGTCTATTTTCGTATATTAGAACCATTACTAAGGTCATTCACATTACCTCGCATTCCAGTATCGATTGAATCGGGGAGGCCATTAAAAACCAATATCTTTTTTTTCTTCATTTCGTTCGTGGTGCCAGATGTAAGAAATCATTTCCTTAAATCTATACTCTAGTGAATACAATCTTAGTGAGACGGCGTGGCGGGGAATAGTTCCTGTTATTTCCACGGGTATTTCGAAAGAAATATGACTCGAACGACAATATGACTTATAATGGCTCCACGGATCATCAGGCCGCAGGTTTACCAAAACAACCCATACTAAACCGAGCACAATGCTCGCACTGATCAGTGGCAAAAAGGAGAATAGATCGCCTCTATGGATCCCGATTTAAAACGGGCGATTTAAAACAACTAGTCTCTTGTGAGTCTCACACAGCTCGAGTCCACTACCTAAAATAATTACCCTCACTACTACTGCAAAATTTTGACTCTCGCGATCTGAGGCGCGCCGATAAGACGGCGAGAGCTTACAACAGGAACAGAATAGGCGATACCGAAATGTGTGGTCGATTTAAACAAAAACAAATGACGCCCGTCACTTCGCCGGCATTTCAGGAGGCCACTTGCCTCATCGGCAGTTGCAACACAACATCAGGAGACTTCTCAATCCCGGCAATACTCACGGGAGAACATTTCTATCCCGGCAAACATTAGGGGGACAAAGGAGGACACATTCGACTCCTAATAACAAGAAGAACACATTCAACCCTTATGACCACAAGAACAATTTCGACTATTGGGAAGGAACATATCTACTTCCGATTTCAACTTTTTGGGAGAACTAATCAATCCCTTGGGGCTCTCTTTTCTCACGGTGCAAGGAATAACTTCAATTATCGATCTTCAGATCGTCTCTAGGAATTTAAAAAATTCAACTTTTTTAAAATAAAAGTAAACAGCACCTCAAATATGTTACCTTACGAAGACATTCCAATATGCAAACAAACAGGAAAGCAAAAACTAACTCGAAGTAATAGCATAGAACAAAGAAAATCCAGTTACAAAGTTTTCAACTTATAAACGCTAAAAATCATATAAAATGACATAAGCGTAATCACCCTAGCAAGTGCAGCAGAATAATACAAAATACCAGTCACCAGTCAAGTGTCTCAATGATGAATTCAAATTTTTCTGAAACTCCAATCAGCCACCAGATCCCTTGCTATCATCCCTGGCCACAACTAACACAAGTACTAATCTATTTACTCCTGGTGAGTGTAAAATATCGCAGAAAAACGCTGTTGTATACTTGACAGAACATTAAGGTCTCAACCAACCTGCGGAACACTCAAACATTTATAGAATAATCCAAAAAATCAGACACCTTTCAATGTCAAAGTCAAAGGAATAGCAATGAAAGAACAACAAGAATGAGGAATTGCATAAGATGCATTTCTGCAGCTATACGAAAAATATAAATAATTTTACAATAAAATTGTTTGATGGACCTGCTAGCGCGTTGAACCGTCAACGGGAAGACATGACTCGAATTTCAGAGTGACCGTGAGATTTGGAGTTGCTGGCTGTTGCTCTTCCACGGCAAAAATAATTATGACTGCACATAATTTTATTAACCATCAATAGTATAAAATATAAAATTAATAGGTAGATGGGGAAAAATAAGTAATTGATAGCCGGGGACTCTAACAGACGCTTATAGAACAAGTTTTCTAGGATATTTGAGAAAGTGGGTAGTAGAGATATTGATCAGTAATTTCCAATATTAAGTTTGTTTCCTTTCTTGTGTAAAGGTTTCACTTTACCTCTCTTAAATATGTTAGGAAACACCCCTTCCGATATAGAAGTATTAAAAATATTTATGAGTGGATTTAATATAGCGTGGGACGAAAATTTAACAATAAACTCGGGTATATCATATATGCCTGTCGAAAATTTGTTTTTTAATGAGCTGATGATTCTCATGACTTCACTGGCGTTAGTTTCGGAAGTGAACATAGAATTGGGTACGTGGGTGGATATAATTGGAGGACGTTGATTTGGATATATTGAGTTCGTTATTTTACCTACTTCTGAGAAGTAAAAATTAAAGAAATTTGCGATGTCCTGAGGATTTGATACGATTTTGCCATCGTTTAGTAGAAAATATTTTCTTCGCGATTTTCAGAAGTTGACGTGTAATTTTTATCAATATTTCACATGGCTTTCGTCCGGTTGTTCAATTTAAGTACCTGTCTGTCATTTTCCATAATTTTAGCTGCATAGACTACTTTTCGGAGAATAGTCTTATATTTACGAAAATAATCATGGAATTCGGGTGGTTGGTTATAGAATTTTGAAAGATAATATAACTGGTGTTTGTTTTTTGAAGAAATTCTTATCCCTTGGGTGATCCATCTATTGTATTTCTTTGTGTTAATTAACTTGCGTTTTATGGGAAAGTTCGAGTTGTAATGTTTTAGGAATATTGAGATAAATACATTGAATTTGTCGATAGTGTTTAGCAGTTGTAAACATCTTTCCATGTTTCTTCACGCAAATAATTTATAAATATGGATTGATTTGTGTTATTTAACTCTCTTGAAAACTTGTAAAGGATTTTAAGTGGTTTTAGTCAATACTTGAGCAAGGTGATCGCTGTATTCGGCGATGAACACTTCAGAGAAATACAAGATTCTATTGTTGACGATAATTTGATCTAGCAATGTTTGAGAAGAACCGGAGAGGCGAGTGGGGTCGTATATCGTAGTAATGAGGTTGAAGGAGTCGACAAGATTCTTGAATCGATTAATTGGCGAATGTGCAGAGTCGGATGTACTGAGGAAATCGATGTTGAAATCACCACATATAACGATAGATTTAGCAGATTTATGTGTGTTATGTTTTTTTGAAACAATTTCGAAATTCCGAGAAAATATGTCTAGATCTGATTGAGTAGGTCTATAAATACATAAAACAATAATACCGGTGTCAGTCAGATTAACTGCAGAAAATTCGAACACACTATCTACGCAGAAATTCTCGTAGCCTGGCAGTGGAGAAGATAAAATATCATTACGAACGTAGATACACGTACCTCCGTGCGGATTTTTGCCTTTAAAATTTTGCCGACAGTAAGAACTTGCTAAATAATAATTAGAAATAGCAGTATCATTGATCTTGTTAGTTGAAAGCCGATGTTCTGTGAGGCATAACAAATCGAATGGATTTTCTTTTACCAGGATTTCAATGTCTGTCAATGTGTTTGAAAGGGATTGGACATTATGATGAAATATAATTATTTTATTTTCGCGAAGAGTTTGTGCTTAACGAGCAATAGAATCGACGTTAGATTGTCGAGAGGAATTTGAATTTGGTACAGCTTCTAGTTCAGGATGAAGCCCGCACACTGCACCCGAACGCGATTGTCACCTTCGAGTACCACATCGTACTCCTGAGCGCAAGTTGTAACTGTATGGGGGCGGCAGAAGATGAGGATGTGATACACAACATCCACCTCGTCTGCCTGTTTCGGTGAACCTGTCACACCCCATCAAGTGAGCACAGACGGCTCCCTACTCTGGGAGCACTTGTACCCGATTTAAGTTTAATTTTTTAGGTTTAGGTTTTATTTATGTATTTCCATTTACTACATTTCTTGATTCTACCATAAATTTTTGTACAGCATCTAAAAGGATTTCAAAACCCGTGGGGATAGTTGGGATAAACGACGAATTAATAATCACTGTCCTTTTTTCCAGTGGTAAAAAATATTTTAGGATAATAATAAAATTATAAATACGTAGTAATATCAAAATTAACATAAATTATACATTCAGTGAATAAAAGAGTATATAATTCCGAATCAATATCAAATTCCGATCATTCTGAATCGATATGTGATTCAAATCGGTATCCAATTCGGATTTTTTCTGATTCCAAATTCCTCCTGATCAGATTTCCTGGTCCGGAAACCTGACGAGGATTCCTGATCCGCAAACCGGACGTGTGTGGCCAGCGTAAAACCTGCTTATGTTCTGCACGGTGCAGAACCTCTCAACTCACCTCGCTACTCGCCTCCGAACTGTACTCAGTTTGCCTGAAGCAGTTTACATAAGAAGAGTTCTCGAATCGCATCTCTGTCTTCATCGCATAGCACGTATGTCACACGTCACAAAGAAACTTTTTCCTCACTCTAGATGTCATCCCTACAAACCGCAAACCTCCTCGTCTATACAAACTTCCAAAATTACACAAACCGTCAATTTCTATAAAACCGGTAGTATCATACACCTTCACCATAACCCACAGACTTGCCCAAAGAATAAACAGTAAACTTGTAGCAAAATAAACATCAACATGTAAACTTCAAGCCTACACACTCCTATGCCTTGCACACAAAATCAAAGACAAACCCGTCCCACCCAACAGCAAACTTGTTTCTTTTTATGTAACCAGCCCCAACACCCCTACGGCACACTGCAAAACTTTTCTAACTGATCTTCTAGACAAGTCTCATACACCAGTATCTATCCGAACATAACTTTTCGACTTGATTTCAATCTGCATGGACACTATTTCATTTTTGAAAATGAATTTTACTAGCAAAACTTCGGTCTCCCCAAAGGTTCCCCCTCTCCCCCTTCTTGCAGATGTTTTCATGACCAACTTTGAAATGGATGTCTTCAGGTCAAACCACCCACTCATAACGTAGTATACTGGTATAGATATATTGATGATATTATTATTCTCTAGACCGGTGCCCTCAGACAATTCGACAAATTTACTGATTTCCTAAACGCCAGACATCCTAATATCAAGTTCACGTTATCAAACAATCAACATCTTTTCAATGTCTATAGGAAACCGACATACTCAATGAGATTCACAACTCTTCCCAACACCCGACTTCACTCAAACATGCCGCCTTCCATTCCATGGTACATCGTATGCTCAGTATTCCACTTTCAGAAACTAACCTGCAGAAAGAAAAACTCATCATAAAACAAATTGCCCTCCACACAACTCATTGACTCTATCGAAAATAGAAAACTCCAAAGAAAAACTATTCACAACCATACCGCACTCACATCTATTTCTCCAAAACACAGTAAATATATCTCTATCCCATCCTTTTGCCACATATCGCAATCTGTACATAACATTATGAAGAAACATAACATACACGTCGCATTTAAACCTCAGAATTCCCTACGAACCAGACCTTTCCATACACAGCAGGTATCAAACCTAAATAAATGTGGTGTATATAATCTTAAATGTGGAAACTGTGAGGCTCACTATATTGGCCAAACTGGGAGGAATTTTTCTATCTACCTTAAAGATCACTTACACGCAATGAAATACAAGACAGACAAATCTCACTTTGCTACACACCTCTTAGACTCAAATCACTCCTTCAACCCAAACACACACTAGAAATAGAAAATAAATATTATAACAGAATTATACTAGAGTCAATCCACATTCAGAAAGCAATAAAACAACACGCACACATTTTAAGTGAACAAACAAACTTTTCTCTCTCCCAAATAGAAATCCTCCTCCTAGAATCCATTTAGCATTCATTTTCCGGCAGAAACCTTCTCACCCGAACACACACCCTTATCCCGTCCCGCCTTCTTAAGACACAGAGGCGACCAGATCCTCGCATACCACGCTCACCCTTCTAGAGCAGGGAATTTTTCATGTACTAATTTTGCAAACAAACATTTATCATTCAATTATTTATGTAATCTTTTAAATATCTGAAACCGATTAGTATTAAATTCTCCGATTATTATTAACAACAAAATACTAGTACTCTCTATTTTAATACATATTTTTGTAATTATTACTGTATATCATTATTATTAAGACCATTTTACCAATAACTAAATATATTCCTGTGAGTCTCTGTGAAAACCTTGTATCATCTGTGTATCAATAATTAATATTTTTATAATAAATACTTGCTTTCAAGAAAAAGTCATGTGTTTGTGTAATTTTATTACCATTTAATCCATTTTCTCATTAAATGTAATTATTATATGTTGGTTAAGGATTTATTAGCTATTTGTTGCTTTCAATTTTAATTGAAGGTTTTTTTATAACTTCCTTTGTTGATAGTAATAATTTACATTCAATGCGAATTTAGTTAATTAAAAATCTCGGGTTGAATGTCCCGTTTTGAAAGAAGCGCCAAGCGTTTACGTAACGTCATTGAATCAGTTCTCCTTCCTGACTCACGAACACAGACTATAAACCAGACGCCCCTCTCCCATACTAACGGTGTATTAACAGCTTTCAGCGCTCCTAACATTATTCTGTGCAAACTACCAAGTTCAAAAACCGGCCACAGGGCGCGTGGCAGTTCCCGATTCCCCTCCCCCTTCCCCAACCAGGTACTGTAACACCCACTCCCTCGACCTCATGCTTCATATTTTCACAATAATTTAGCTGAAAATACTTTCCCTAAAAAAATTAACATTTGTGAATAGTTAACAAGATGTATAACTGAAATATTTTACTACACATATGAAATAGAAAATGAAAACAGGACAATTGACAGGAAATGTACACAAAGAAAATACATACTTGCTCTTAATTCTATTTATTCATAATAAAGATTCAGGACATTCTCATATGAATGGAAATATAC